>CAUYQG010238668.1:0-28426 GCA_963574415.1 Tarsius wallacei | reverse complement strand
AGCGAGACCTCATCTCTACAATAAATCAAAAAAATTAGCTGGGTGTGGTAGCGCGCGCCTGTAGTTCCAGCTACTTGGAAGGCTGAGGCGGAAGGATCACCGAAGCCCAGCAGGTCAAGGCTGCGGTGGCCGGGAGTGGCGACAGAGTGAGATCCAACTCAAAAATAAAAAATAAAAAATAGAAGCAAACATGACCGTTTTTCCAAGAGCCATTGTGTTATGGACCATTTTGTGCCCAGCTGGTCTTTTCTGCTTCACCTATTATGATGCTAACTTATTGCCCCAGTGGTGGACAGGTGCAGAGGGAGTGTGTGGGGTGGCCTTTCTATGCGACATGACAAAATAGGCTATCAAAAACTGTGTTTTAGTAATTCGCAGAGAGACAAGCTCTCTGTTTTCCTATTATATTTGGACAGGAGAGCCTTTTACCTTGTGAAATGAAATTGTAACTACACTGGAAAAACCTATCACCCATGCCTGGAGTCTGCTTATGGAGAAATGTTGGGGGGGTGGCAGACTATGCTGAATTTTCTCATCAATGTTGAGAGTCGGTCTAGCTTTAGTTTTGGTTCTCATTTCTCTTTTTGCTCTTCAAATGACCTTCTTGTCTCTGGGTCATATTACATTACCCAGGAGGTGATGATTACAGTTATGGACTTACTGTCTTGCTGAAATGCTGTTTTGTGAAAGTTGGGAGTATATGTAAAATCAGTTAGTGGCAGGATTGATGAGATGTTTACTAGACTTGGTAGGTAACTGATTTCTTGTTTGCCTTTTCAATTGAGGCAGGAAAGCAGGCAAAGAAATATTCACTGGAACATTATAAGCAGCAATTTTTCTTGGTAAAAAACATTTATGCTCTTATATACAATCACCATTGTCAAAAAATTTTTTTCTTTTCTTCTTTTTCAAAGTTCCTAAGTTTAATGTGACACATTTGTGAGCATGATACAAGACTAATCAAAGAAAAATGTGATATCTGGCCCACAAGACCTTAGAGGCTGAAAAAGGAATTGATCGATCTGAATCACTATGGCATAGCTAAAATATAAAAATAGGTCTTCTGGCCCCTTGTGACCCAGAAAGAGAGGAGCATGCTGCTGTTAGCTTGAATTTTAGATTTTAGAAGCTTTCAGAAAAATGAAGGCCATAGTGAGAACTTTGGATATTCCATGGGAAGACTTGACTAGCAATCTCACAATAGTGCTTTCCTATTTCCCTGAGTGTTTCAACCTGCTTGGCCTTTGACATACCTCACCTCATTTATCCCGTACTCAGTGAGATAGGCAGGAACCATTACCCCACTTTTACAGATGAGGAACATTAAGCTGTAAGGAAATAAAGGAGCTTGCACAAGATTACATGGCTAGTGATAATTTTGGTACCATTTAGCTCACTAAAAGTGTGCAGCAAAGATGGATATATGACATGTGCCCTGTCCTCAAGCTAGCTTTTATTCTTCATCTGTTACTTTTGCAGATATACCCCACTTGTCTTTAGAGACTATTGTTTAATTAATAATCACATACTATTTAATAAGTATTTAATCATGCATGGTGCTATTCAAGAGATGTAATGATAATACTACTTTTTGCATGCCTGATTCAGCTCCTTACCTTATAGGCATCTGACTCTACAGTAGATGGATGGATGGATGGATGATAGTAAAGTATTACTATGCATATTAAATAAGTATGTGAATGGATTATAGGTTTTTCATCCCATATGTAAGAACCTTTAAAGAGAATAAATATATAAGTTTCTTAGATGGGGGCAAATGTTAACATTTTGTTCTTTTTCCTGAGACTTTAATAATTTATGATGGAATTAAATGATAGTTCTTTTCTCTGTGTTTATAGCAGGGTCAGTGGCTAGAATATACCTGGATCTAGCAGGTATAAAAACTAGTGTCTATCCCCCTGTGCATTGCTGTGAAGTGTAGTAACAATAGCGTCATTATTGGAAACTGACAAACCCAGCATTCTCCTTTACTATTGTAGTGACCTTTGGGTAACTTAATCACTCTGGGCTTTAGCTTTCTGGTCTGTTTATTGGGAATCACACTTGACCTTGTAATGCTGTTGTGAGAATTCTGTAGCAAAACCCTTGACTTGATGATGACTTTTAATAGTGGTGGCTGGCCGGGCATGATGGCTCAGCCTAATAATCCTAGCACTTTGGGAGACCGAGGTGAGTGGATTGCCTGAGCCCACGAGTTCGAAAGCAGCCCAGGCAACTTGGCTAGACCTTGTCTCTACAATAAATCAAAAATTAGCTGGGTGTGGTAACGCACGCCTGTAGTTCCAGCTAATTGGAAGGCTGAGGTAAAAGGATCACTGGAGCCCAGCAGGTCAATGCTGGGGTGGCTGTAAGCTTGCCACTGCACTACAGCCTGGGCAACAGAGTGAGACTCCAACTAAAATAAATAAATAAATAAATAAAATAATGGTGGCTATTATGGTGATGATTGTTATAGTCGTTAGCCATGAAAAACTAATTCCTACTAGTCAGAGGTAGCTCTAGGGCTTCTAGGAGTTTGTTTGGTAACCTGGTTGGTTTTGCTGTTTGTTGTTTGTTTGTTTGTTGTTTAATCGATTCAAATAATTTGTGTATATGAAGTATGACATATGGTCTTTTGTGTTGACAGCTTTCTGATTATTAATAAAGATAGTAAGCATGAAGGATTTTTGTACAAAGACCCTTCTTTATATATACCCATTTCATTTTGTAGCACTCCCTTGTTTTGGATAAATATCACCTTGAAGAGTGAAAGAGTAAGACACAGAAAGCTTAATTGCTTATTTGTGATGGTCAGCGGGTCAGTTGGAGATAAAGCATACCCTCAAGTAATTTTTCTTTTAGCAAAAGAACCTCATATAATACCCAGAACATCAGTCAGCAGTTGGTATGTCCTGTTATTCTTTTTAACATGTCCTGCAACTTTTATTTTTTCTAGTTCTAGTGAAGCTACTCTGATTCCTACCCTTGTTGAGTGTTCTGGCTTCTGTTTTAGGTCTTGGCTTGGAACAGTTCTTTCTCCTTCATGCCTGGCTCTCACCTGCCACCTTCCCCAACAACTAGCTGCACATGCTACCTCTTTTGTGCACATCTCTGCCTTCACTCTCACAGTGTTTAGTGCATCCTGCACACAGCTGTGAGGTTATTCTTTCAAAATATTATTTTCTTCTTATGGTTGTAATTTTCTCTCTTCCCCCCCTTCCATCCCCTCTCTCCCAATCCTGTCTCCTCTTGTAATGCCTTTGCATCCTCTAGTCTCTTGCTTTTATCCCTGTAGTTTTGCGTTCTAGTCTACCTGTACTTATCTTTTTGGTTGCCTATTTTCTGACCAGTCTTCTTCTAGTAAGTTATTCCTAATTTCCCAGCTTGGTTTGATTGCTCCTTTTTCAGGATGTCTGCAGTTCATATTGTCCATATTCTTCATTTGTTACATGTTGACTATTGTTTGTGGTGTTTTACTTTCAAATATATTTTTAAAAATTGATTATTAGAGATGAGTTTTCCCTATGTTGTCCAGGCTGGTCTTGAACTCCTGGACTCAGGTGATCCTCCCACTTCAGCCTCTCAAAGTTCTAGGATTACAGGTGTGAGCCACCACGCCTGGCCTGTGTTTCTGATTATCTAACTTCCTCATTTTGTAGATGAGGAAACAGACCCAGAATAAAGAATGGATTTGCCTCTATCATATTCACAGTGCTTTATTCATCATGGGCATTCAGCAAATGCACTTTGGTGGAGCGCAGGGTGTGTGTGTGTGTGAGTGAAAGAGAGAGAGAGAGAGGGTATTTAGTTCTGTCTTTTAGTTTCCAAACAAAGCTCTTTTTTTCTCTCCCTTATACTTCCCTCTTTCCTTTATTTTTATTTTTATTTTTTTTCTTTCCTTTATTTTTGCTCAATGTTTAATCTCATTGTTTGCCTTTCTTTTATGTTTGAGGCAGTGTGGCATCTGAGGGGACAGAGATTGGTGGGGCCTAGCCTAGGTCCATATAAATTTTTCCCTCTACCAATTTTGTCATGCTCTGCTCTCTGAAGATTCCTTGGTGAACATCAGCCACCTCTTCTCAGAAATCATTATTGCCTTTGAAGGTGAACTGTACCAGGTAGTTAAAATTATACTGCATTTCAAGAATTTAAATTATGAGAATAAGGATAAGGGTGTTGGCCTATTTCTTACTGGAAAAGTCACCTCCCAAGTGGTCTACCTGAAGTTTTGAACTCTGAAAATTCAGTGAACCTATGGAATAAGTTGCCAGGAAGGCATAAGGAAACTGAGTGAGTCATTTAACAACATTTAATGAACACTCACTGTGGGCAGAACTTTGTTGAAGAGATGTTAATAAAACTAGAGTCTATTAGAGGTAAGTGGTGATGAAGCAATTGTTAAGGGATCCAATGATTTTAATAAGAGGTCTGTAGGGTTTCAATATGTATGTGATACCCTTAACGTTTTTCACATGTGTCCATAGCTGTCGTTGACTTGCTTCAGGAATTAACAGATATAGACACCCTGCATGAGAGTGAAAAGGGAGCAGAAGTACTCATCGATGCTCTGGTAAGTTGCACATCCCTCAGGGTTTGCGGGTTTGTGTAAGTGGTATCACCATCACCATTGTCTGTGAGTGGCATTGGATGGGCAACAGGTGGAACTCTGTGGCAAGGTTGGGCTGAATGAGGAGGGCAAGAAGGCTGAAGTGTAGCTTGTGGGTACTTGATTCTTTGGAACTGTGTTGGGTAAGGGGTTGTAGACGCGTCACTTTTTTTATCTGCTGCCAGCACACCAGCTCTAATTCTCTCACTGTATAATCCTCCCCACACGCTCTCAGATGGGAATTATTGCTGTTATTCCCATGTATAGCCATGGAGCTGAGGCTTAGAGAGGTAAAACGACTTGTCCATTCATAGTCACACACCCAGGATTTGAACCTTTTCTCTTTGACTCTGTGTTCTTGTTCTCTCCCCCTTTCCTCTATTTTGTTGTTACTGACCTTTCTACAAAGAGCTTTCGCTCTTTCTTTGTTTTCTCTTGGGGCTTTATAATTTCAGGTGCCATTGAGGACAGGTATTATTATTTACTTTACAGATGGGTCATCAGAGAGGAATTGGAGAATGGTTTTTTTTTTTTTTTTGTTTTGTTTTTTGAGTTGGAGTCTCACTCTGTTGCCCAGACTGGAGTGCAGTGGCCGCTCCCGGCCACCGCAGCCTCGACCTGCTGGGCTCCGGCGATCCTCCCGCTTCAGCCTTCCAAGTAGCTAGAACTACAGGCGTGCGCTACCACGCCCGGCTAATTTTTTGATTTATTGTAGAGATGAGGTCTCGCTTGCCCAGGTGGGTCTCGAACCCGTGGGCTCAGGCAATCCACTCACCTCAGCCTCCCAAAGGCTCGGGATTACAGACTGAGCCACCGAGCCCGGCTGGAGAATGTTAAAAATGAGAATAAGCCTTGAAGCTCATTGATGCCAGAGTTGCATCTTCTACCTTTGGAAGTCAGGGCACTTGATTTCTGCATTCCTTTTTGAGGAACCAAGGCAAGGCCTCAGAATCTTGTTGGCTGTTGTTCCACATAGCCGTCAATCCAGAGGAGCTCATAGGTGAGGTTCCATCTAGTCTGGTCACCTTACATGTGAGGAAGCCCAGATACAGAAGTGAAGCTTTCTGCTGGGGCACTCAGCCAGTCCTGTGGCAGTTAAGCTAAGAGCCTGCATGTTCTGATTCCCACCACAGTTAAGTTCCCTGCACATCAGAGTCCCCTCCTCACTGGGGACCAGAAGGTAGTAAAGCTGGAGAGCACCACAGCTGGCCAGTGGCAGAGCAAGTCTAGTCCAGCCCTTACCCTGATGCCAGCTGTGGGGCTCTGTCCGCCTACAGGGCTGTCCCTCCTCAGGACTCTGTGGAGTTTCCTTTCCTTCTGTTGTCTTCTCTTGCTTTTTCTTTCTGGTAAGAATTTGCTGAGTACTGGTTTTGATGCAGTTTGTAGAGCTTATCAAAGGTCACCACAGCCACTCATATGAGAAGTACCTGGGTGCTTGTTAGGCTGTTTTCTGACCCTACCCAAGACCCACTGAATCAGAACGTGGCGGGTGGCACCCGGAATGATTCTGAAACTCCACTGGTATGCTGCCCACCTTCTCCTCATCTTTTATCTTAATGTTCTTGACACTAGAAATTCCTCATGTGCCGCACTTGCTGCTGGTATTTTGTTTGAATGAAGAGGTTGTGAACCCACTGGATATGAAAACTGCCTCTTACAGAGAGTGAGGCTGGAGTCCAGCAGGGCCGTTTGTGGCTGAGTGTGATGAAGTTTTCTATAGCCATTTTTCTTTCAAGCTCCTTCCTAGAGCAAACTACCACTTTTGTAGAATTCAGGGCCTTTATTTTTTCCTTTGAACCACTGTGCAGAAAAAAAAAGGATGATGTTGGGGTGTCCTTATTTTGAGTAGCATCTGATGGAAGGCTGTGGCCCTTGTTCCTGCACCATGTCCCCACAGTGTCATTTGTGCAGTCTTACCTTGCAGAGGTTAATTACAGTAGTCCTGAATGAGCCTTCCTGGCTGGTCCCTGTGCTGATTTTAATTACCATCCGTTGCCTGTGTGAATAGAGAACGAGAGAGGAACAGCTAGCCTGGCTACTGCGTGTAACACGTACTCAGAAACAGCAGTTCACACAAAAGCCCCCTTTGTGTTTTCCGTGTTGCCAAGCCCACTGACAAAAGCTGGATCTTGCAAATTTTATTGTTTGTTTGGAAAGAAACATTTCATTCTCAGTCTGGGGAGCCATTAGGTAGCTGCTATACAGGGTTTCCTGTTTGTTTTATTTAGCTTTTTTTTATTATTATTATATTATTTTAAGATTTTGACTCATAGCTTTATCCTGGTGGGGCTGGTATGAATTGCAAACATTGAACATCCCCTGGACTCCATTATATTATTTGCTTGTCTGAAACCAGTCAGAAGCCATCAGTAAATATCAGAGAACAGAACTGGTGGGTGGACTTCCACTTATTTTTTTCTGCCCTTGTGCTGCATTCAGGAAGAAGTTTGATAAGTACTCTCATATTACAAAGGTTGAGTTGTCCTCATAGTTTTAATTTGGGGCCAATATCAGAGGCTTGGGATTGCATGAGCAGAGGCTAGAGGGCATGTGGCAGAATTTATTGTGGTGTGCAGTTTGCAGTTATTGCTTTGCTCTTTTTCCCAGTTGGAAGTCCTAAGCAATAGAATAGCATGTTTGTGGGGAAAGAGTGCTGTCCTGGCATTCCCAGAGATCTTTGGAGTTTTAAAATTTGTTTCACATTCACTGCTGTTACTTATGCAAAACGTGAATGTTTATGCTTCATAACAAGCTGATTTGGTAACCTGGAACATGCACTCTTCTGAGGAGTAGTGAACATGAAGATGTGTTGCTTTATGGCAGTTTTCTGTCTTACCTCTCAAAAGTTGGCTTTGTATTCCTTACGAGTGGTGACGAGACTGCAGTTGTCTTTCTACTTACTTGTCCCTACACTTGTCATATGCTGGTGGTCCCAAGACTTTGCTCATGCTCTGCCTTCAGCTTGCCATGCCTTGCTTCTCCAGGACCACGTCATCATTTAAAGCCCAACTTAAACTTTAGCTCTTCTCTTTTGATTTTATTCCAGACTCTTCACCTCAGCAGGATTTGGGTTCCTCTAACACTTTGTACATCCTGGCACTTGTTGTGTTGGGTTATAGCTATCTGTTTATAAGTTTGTCTTTTCTGAGTTGTGATTCCTGAGAGGAGTGGTCAGAGTAGTACCTCTGTCACTTACCAATGTATGTCCTTGGGAAAGTTACTAACCTCTCCATACTCTGTTTCTCCTTCCATAAAATGGATAACAGTAGTGCCTGCTACACAGTACCGAGGTGAGGACCAAGTGAGATATTTAATAAGTCTTTAAAACAGTCTGGCACAGAGTAAACACTCAATAAATTTTGACCATTATCACTGTAAAGGTATTGTGCTTGGCAGATATTAAGCATTTAGTAAATGTCAAGTTAAAAATCATGTATGTATCATCTCCCATACATTGAGGCATCTGTAAGTGTTGAGTTCAGCAAACATTTTTTTTCAGTTCAAAAAATGTTTCAATAACATTTTGGACAAATTAAAAAACCACATTTGGATGGCATGGGCTTAAATAAGATATTCAGGGATAGAGGTTTAGTTTTTTTTTTTTTAAGGAAGAAATAAGTAATGATAATACAAAGCAAAATATTGAGAACAGCTGTGAGAGAGGCACGCATTTGTGGAAATGAGGAGGGAGCAGTCACTTCTGATGGGGAGTAATCAGGAGGGGTGCTGTGCTGCAGGTGCTGGCGATGGCCTCAGCATGGAGGCTCTCTGCGAGACTGTATGGAGGTACAGCTGGGTTGGGAGGCTGGCCAGGGTGACTGGGAGCCACCACTGGCTAGAAAGAGCTTCACAAAAGTGGCGTTGATGCAGAGAGCCAGGGGACTATCCTCCATACCCATTCCTGCCCTCAGTTAACCTTGTGTAAGTGGTAAACTCTGAAGTTCGTGTTGGTTTGGCTCAGACTTGATTAATGTGTATTTCTGCCACTCGGGTGAGGCTGGAGTTGGCAGGATTTATGTTGCTGTAAGGCTGCTTACTATGAACGTTTCTGGGCCTTGTCCCTTCCCATTTCCATTAATGTTGTCACCTTTGTCTCTGTTTGCTCCTGAGCAAAATGTGTTTGTTCATTTATTCACACTTATTGAGTACTTGGTATGTTCCTGATTCAAGGAACCAGGTGTGTACAGCTGTGAGCTAGACTGACAAAGCCTCTGCTTTTTTGGAGCTTATATCCTAGTGAGGGGAGAAACAGTAAATAAGAAAACTATGAGATAGTGATTCTCTGCTACATAGAGAATTAAAATAGAGTGATGTGATGTGGAGTGGCTGGGAAATCAGGTTAGACTACACAGTCAAGAGGCCTGAGTTCTACGTAACAAGAAGAAACCAGCCATTCAGAATGTTCAAGAGCCGGATGGGAAAAGGGCAGGAGTCCTTAAGGCAAGACTGAGCTTGCCATATTCAAGGAACAGAGAAAAGGCCAGTCCTGTAGAGTGCAGCTGGGGTGAGAGGAGAGAGGAGATAGAGTCAGGGCCAGGCTGTGTTGGGCTCTGTGGGCCTCAGTGAGAGGTTGGGTGGGATTGCCAGTGTGAAGGGGAGGAATTGGGGAACTCTAATCAAGGCAGTGGTACCATAGTCCGACCAAACATTTTGAACAGACCACTCTGGCAGCTGTATTGATAATGGATTAGAAGGGCAAGAGTGGAAGCTAAAAAATTACTAGTTAGGTTGCAACAGGCCTGAATTTTGCATGATGTCCATATTACCATACGTATTCTCAGTACTTGTTTGGTTAAGATTCAGTGGATGTGGGATCTTATTGTTGTTGTTTTTTAGTTATGAAATTTATGAAACTCCTAGTGGATAGAAAAACTAACTCTTGAGAAAGCTTATTGGCAGATTGTAGCGGATAGAAAAAGAATCCTCCTTCAAACCCTCTCATCTGTCTCTCTTATTTCCTCCTCTTCTCTTATATCCATCCTTTTTGGTCAAGTGGAAAAAGGTATCTGATCATGCCCTTGAACTTTATCTCAGTGTAGGACCTGCTGGAGTATTGTTTGGGAGGCCTGCTAACAAGCCGAAATTACCAGTGACTTATCAGAAGACATCAGGCCTAAGACAGTCCTTATTGCCATGGCCAGGATTGCTCTGGCTGATGCTTTAATCCCTAAGCAGGATTTGTTTTTAGTTTCAGACTTTGTCACAGGTCCAAAAAATTGAAGGTAGACCCAAGGGGTTAGAGGGAGTCGGACAGAATGCTAATTTGTGCTTCTTACTCTGCAATATCCAGAGCTTTGCATTACATCAATATTTTTTGAAGGGTTTTCTGAACTACATGTATTTTGACTGTGTTTGGCCTTGCTGCAATCAGATAAAATTGCATTTAACCCAACTAAACATAAAGTTTTACACTTTGCAAGCTTAGAAAGGCTGCCTGTTAGAAGTTAGATTTCCATAGCAAGAAAAAATATTTTCTCCAGCCAGACATCCGTTATCCACAACCATTCAACTCTAGGATTTAAACGCGTTGTTCACTGCCAGTGTCCCCACCACTTTCCAGACAGAGGAGATGGGAAACATAACTAAGAATCAAGGAAAGGGAAAAAAATAATGCAGACAAAGCAGCAGTAAGCAATTGAAACTGGTGAAGCAGCTTGCAGAACTGACAGGCAGTGTGATACCCAGCGGAGCTGCAATGTCTGCTGCTTTAGGACTCAGGGAGATTATAAGTCAATCAGGGTGATTTAGGGAAAAACATACTGTGACATGGTTCATATTTTTCTCCCAGATGTTTTTCTGTTTTCTCTCACATACTCAAATTGTCCAATTAATTAAGAAAAACATTGCAGTGGATTTCTTTGGTGAAGTCTTTGCTGGTTGTGAGATTTGAGAGCAAGATTGTTATCTCCTGGCCAAAGGGGAAAACAGCTTCTTCTATTTCCAACATGCTCTCAATTCTGGCATCAGTATCCCCTCAAAGAGTATCCACTCGTTCCTCACATGGGGGCATAAAAGAGAGCCTAGAAAAATCCAATTCATTTGTGATTCAGGTATTGCAAATTAGTCAATAATTTTAGCTTTTCCCCTCATCCAGATATTTCCCTTAAGTTTTACTCAGAGAGAGTAGAGTTTATATTTCAAGATCTGTCCCTCTTACCATTGCTTCCCTCCTTAGGCTCACTTTGAATTGTGTCTGTCAAATGCCTCGCACACATGCTCAGGAAGTATCCATTGAAAGAGATCGTTTCCTTCTCATTTTCTCCCTCCTTTCTCTCCTCTCACTGAAGTAATAGTGGGTTATAGAAAAAATAGAGTTTTGAAGTTAGTCACTTCTGCTACCAGCTTTGTGACTTTGGTCAGGCTAGTGAACCTCTCTGAGCCTTTATTTTCTCACTTCCAGAAGATGTGAGGATTACATGAGGATAAATGGGGCAATATGTGTAGTGAGCCAATAACAGTGCACACACTAAGTTCTGACACTTTATTTAAATTTAGCAAAACTTACTGAGTATTTGTTGTACGTAGCATTGTGCTAGACTTTGAAGGGTATATTAAGATGGATGAGGTAAGGTGCCTGCCTTCAAGGAGCTTGGCTTTTTCTTAGCTGGTGGGGGTTTTGAACAGTGAATTATCAGATATCAAAAGGGGTAAAGGTCTATGTTCAGACTCTGCTTGTTTCTTTGAGCAGCTTCCATGAACCAGACCCAGGGTAAGACATGTCACATACTTTTATTTTATCTTTACAATTTAACCCCATTTTATAAGTGAGGAATCAGGCACTGAGCAGAAGAACAACACAAGGAAGATAACTTGTCTTCAGATACAAGTTTGCTTATTGGTTATGCTTAGGAGTGTATTACCAGATGGATAATTACTTCTTGATGATAGAAAATTAGATGTTTCTTTAGTTATCCTCCTAGGTGTGCCTCAGGATTACCTAAGGGCAGTCTGTCTAGAACACAGATTGTACACAGGAGCTAACATGAAGTAGTAAAAGTATTAGTTAGTACCTAAGGAGAAGGAAACCTAGTTTGTGCCTTTGCTGCGACTGCTCAGTAGCTGTGCAGTCTTGGCTAAGTCACTAACCTCGTGAATATCAGCTGTTGATGTGGCTGCTGAAAGTTTTCTATGTCAAAATGTGTGAATCAAATAAAATGAGAGAAATACAATAGCTTTCTGTGCATTACATGTAATACAAATATAAGGCATTTTATTATGCTCAGTGACTCAGCCTGTAATCCCGGCACTTTGGAAGGCCGAGGCAAGTGGATTACCTGAACCCGTGGGTTTGAGACCAGCCCGGGCAACTTGGTGAGACCTCGTCTCTGCAATAACTCAAAAATTAGCCTGGTGTGGTAGCGTGCACCTGTGGTTCCAGCTACTTGGAAGGCTGAGGCGGAAGGATCGCCGGAGCCCAGCAAGTTGACGCTGGGGTGGCCATGAGTGTGCCACTGCACTCCAGCCTGGGTAACAGAGTGAGACTCCAACTCAAAAAAAAAAAAGGGAACTAGAAATGCTTCGTAAGTAATAGTCTCATAAAAGCATGGAAAGTCAAGAACGTTTGGGGTTTAACCCTAAATTTTGAGGTCAACATAAAATGTGACTAGTTCCAAATAGACATTCCTTGGTGCGTTGGTCTAGAAATGTGTTTTGGCTTGAATGACTGTTTACCTGACTTAAGATGGCATTCTTGTAAGGTGTGTAAAGTACGCAGAGAAGGAGTGCCAGGGTTGGTTTCAGATGTTCTCTGCTCAAGTGCTGGCACTGCTGCTCACTAATTGTTTCATCTTGAATTTTATTTTGTCTCCTTAAACATCAACTTACTCATCTTCAATTAGGAATAATGATGTTGCTCTTTACTTGCTTCAGGGTCACTTTAAGGCTTGAAGTAGATAATGTCATAGAAGAACGCATTGCTGAACCATTGAAGAACCATAGATTGCTGATTATTTACTTACTTTGTTCATTCAGATAGTGCAGAGGTGAGTGGGAATAGGTGCATATTGGGGACCATTTTGTGACCTGTGCCCCTTTTGCCTTCTGCATCCTGTTCCTGCAGGTAGACGGGCAGGTGGTAGCACTACTGGTGCAGAATCTGGAGCGCCTGGATGAGTCTGTGAAGGAGGAGGCGGATGGCGTCCATAACACTCTCGGTGAGGGAAGGCGTGCCTGCCATTTCTGTGTTTCTCTGTGCTTGTTTTGGGACTTGGTGCTCATTTCCCTTCCTCCTTCATAATAGAGTCAACAATAGGAGTGTTTTCCTTCCTTCTGCTCCCAAACTGCCTTTTCAGAAATGAAGACCTTTGTGTAAATTTCATATAACTGCAGCTTTGGTTTGGCTTGCGGGTAATAAAAGCAGAAATCCACTAAGTAGGTAACCTTCCTAGACAAAAATCACTGGCCCCTTTTAGCAGGCCTTTGCCTCCAAAGGTTAGGGCAAAATCTATGTAGGTGGGCTTTTTTTTTCCCATTGGAGTGTGTATATTAAAATTTGAAAAATCATGTTAAGTTGATTTTTCTTATCACTTTCCTTCAGTGGAACTATAAACTACAAGGTGTACTTTTATAGGACATTTTATTTGATATGAAAAAGAGTCAGTGCTTCTTTTTCTTACGTATAGATTGCCATATACACTGTTAGTTGAAATATTGGTACTAACTTGGCTCCCCCTACATTAGATGTTCCTTGAAGTAGATTCTTCTGTAGTGTTTCTCCTCTTCCTTCTTCTTGAATCTCTCCGGATTCTCCCTTTGCAAAGTTGCTGAACCAGTAGCCTATTTAAAATTGTGTTTTGGGGCAGTCCTCTTTATCATTGGTCGCTGTCTTATAAGACCATAGGTGACATACCTGTAGGCAGAGCTTAAGCAATGAACAAGGCCTGGCAAAAGCAATTTGATGAGATTAGTTCTTCTCTCAGCTTCTTTGGGTACCACAGATTTCTCTTGAGCTTTAGACTGTTCAGTGAGGGTTATTGTAGAGAGGAGGGAAGATGGGCAGCTAGGGGGCAAGAGGAGAGAGCACTCTAATTTGGGAGTTGGCTCTAGTCTAGAATTTGGCATTGCCATTTGTTAGCATAATGCTGCAGAATCAAAAGCTTACCAAAAGTCTTACTGCTGATTAAAAGGGCCTGGCGTAATGGCAGAAGCACCCGAATGGCAATCTATGGAGGTCTGACTGGTTTCAGCCTGGTCAGCTTCCCACAGCTCAGGAGACTCATCCCTCTCTGCCTTATTGAGAACCTGATGCTAGAGGCTGGGGTAGGTCAGTTAGGCATGGTTCTGCTCCTGACGGGGCAGACTGATGGGAAAATCTTGAACCGAAAGGAAAGACAATACAGGGTGCCAAGTGGTATAACAGGAGTCAGTGAAAAGCACTATGTGAGCGTGGAGGATCGCTGGAGAGGAGCAGGTAGCTGACTGGGGCTGGCGAGGAAGAGAGGTGCGTTTGACAGGTGGAGGAGAGGGGAAGGGCCCTCGGGCAGGGAAGTATCATTTGCAAAGTCATGAATGGGGATGGACTTTGGAGAAAGATTCGGAATGTCTTATGACAGTGGGAGGTGGGAGTGGTGGGAGATGGGACTGGAGGAGTAAGTTTGTTCAGATTGTGGGACACCTTGTGAACTGTGGCAAGAAGTTTGAATTTTGTTCTAGTGGACCATAGGAAGCTGTTTAAAGTATAAGCAGAAGAGTAAGATAAAGGCATAGAAGCTTAAAATCAATGAGTTGATTTTCTTAGAAAATATGAGAAAGTAATTGAGGCTGTCGTAGTGCTCTTCATCTCTCAGGGTCTTGTGGCTACTGTGCTCCCACTGCTTTGTATTTCCCCTGCCTGGTCATCCTTAACTTTCTGTTGGTGAGACTGACATGTGCAAAGCAGTGAGGAGAAAGATAGGAGGTAATGGAGATTTCTTCAACCCTTCCCCCTTCAAAGTTTACAACAGGGTGTTCTGGGCATTGTGCTTAGGGAACACAGAACTGCATCTGCTTTATAATAGGAACACATTCAAGGTTATGGAGCTGGGAGACACGCAAGCATTTGATGTTGTAAGAACTATAGGTGGTTTAAGAAAAGAAATTCTCCTTTTTAGTGTCATAGACATACAATCACTTTTTTCCTCTACTCTTTAATTTTTCTATGAAGGTGATAGCAGGACCAATTATATTTGCTTCCTAGTACCTGGCAGTTTCCTCTGCCAGCATGACCTTTCCCCTCTGTGCATGTTATTTTGTTCATTTAAAAAGATCATGCTCACCTCCCTTGCAATATCCTTGTTTGCACATGATGCAGAGAAAGAGAACTAAAATTGAATGAATCAGGAAAGGAAGAGACTCTGAATTCACCATTCCCTGATTTTTTTCCTAAGGCTTCTGCCTAGCTCCCTATCTCTTTAGTCACCGGTTTCTGGGACCTCCAGTATGAGGGACTAAGTGGGCCTTCTTAGGCAGATATCCACCCTTTTGTGTGTTCTGCTCCAGTGTTATTCCACATTAGTGCAAACAATCTATCACTGTTTCTTTGTGAATTCCATCACTTTCAGCTGTGAGTTTTACTTGTAACATAACTTGAAGGAAAACACCACAGCAATTTCCTGGTTAATCTGAAAACGGCAACACAACATCTGGCGGGGAGGAGTACAGAGAAGTGGGAAGAGGAGTAAAATACCTGTCATGGGAAGCAAGCTTGTTGCAGACGGAAACAAAGTTATCCTCCTCAACAGTGGTGTCTGTCTCCCTTCAGCTATTGTGGAGAATATGGCTGAGTTCCGGCCCGAGATGTGTACAGAGGGGGCCCAGCAGGGTCTTCTGCAGTGGCTGTTGAAGAGGCTGAAGGTAAGTTTGCCTTTGTGGAACTGCAGCTCAAACTTCTCTTTGCTCTGGACATGGCTGATGGTGGGTCATTGGTATAGACTTATTCTAAGCCATATGATTTAGTTTAGAAAGCTTCTGGTTATCTCTTGCATCTTTTACTTCTCGCTTTCTGTTTGTTTTCAAAGAAGAGGCTTTAAAAATAGCCTTTAATGCCTCTGAAAATACAAACATGTTGTAAATACAAATTCATGTGATACAGAAGGTATAAAACTGATCCCTTCTAGTTCTAATTCCCAGAGGCAGTTAATGTTTTTATCTACCAGAAATTTTCTGTGCGTATATGAGAGAGAGAGTGTGCTTCACAAACAGAATTATATAATGTTTTCTTATGCAACTTAGCTTTTTCATTGAACTAATGACTGCCTAGTATTGTACAGATGTACCACAATTAATTTAACCATTCCATCTGTAAGTTTTTACTGTTATTAACAGCACTGCAGTGAATACAGTAGTCCCCTCTTATCCATGGTTTTGCTTTCTGCGTTTCAGTTACCCGTGGTTAACCGCGGTCCAAAAATAGGTAAGTACAGTACAATAAGATATCTTGAGATAGAGAGACCGCATTCACGTAACTTTTATTACCATATATTGTTATAATTGCTGTATTTTATTATTGTTAATCTATAAATGTGCCTTATTTATAGTTAAACTTTATCATACGTATATATGTATAGAAAAAAACATAGTATATATCTGTGTACTATGTGCGGTTATAGCTTCCACTGAGGGTCTTGGAATGTGCTTCCCACAGATAAGGGGGGACTACTGTAGACACACACTTCTTTTCATAAACATTTGTCTCAGCTTATCTGTCTGATAAATTCCTAGAACTAGAATTGATAGGCCAAAGGGTATATGCACATTAACATTTTTGGTAGGTATTGCAAAACCATCTTTCCTCTATAAAGACTTCTCCACTGATTTGAGAGTATTTGTTTCTCTCTACTCCTAGCAACGTTGGGTATTATCAGTCTTAAAGTTTTGTTGACCTGATAGTGAAAACTGATATTATTTTAATTTGGAATTTTAAAATTAAGTAAATTATATTGGTTTCTAGGTTTTTATTAGCCGTTAGCAGTCATTTTTTTTAGTTTCTTATTTATTTATTTATTTATTTGGGGACAGAGGGTCAGAGTCTCACTCTGTCTCCCAGGCTGGAGTGCAGTGGCATACTCACAGCTACCATGGCCTCTGTCTGCTGGGCTCACGTGATCCTTCCACCGCAGCCTTCCAAGTAGCTGGAACTACAGGCATACTCCACAACACCCAAATAATTTTTTTGATGTGTTGTAGAGACGAGGTCTCGCTAAGTTGCCCAGACTGGTCTGGAACTCCTGCCTCCAAAGTGCTGGAATTACAGGCATTAGCTACTGCCCCTTGCTGTTAGCGTCTTTGTCCAGATTTCTATTGAGTGTTCATTCTCTTTCCCCCTTAGCATAGTCCCTTTGGCTGTCTTTTTTACAGTAAGTACTGTCCAGTAGAGTAAATGAAGAAAAGAAGAGCAAAAGCTTGTTTCTAAATAGTTTTAACCAAAGGTGTGATGGGAGACAGCTTGGAACAGCTTACATGCTACTGAAATTATCTTCTAGCCGGCAAAGATTCCAACTTTTTGGTGAGAGGGAGGCCCTTGTTTGTAGAGTGAAAGAGATCCAGAAAGTCTAGGTTGTTCAGATCATATTTATCCTCCACCATCTTGGCAGGGCTAAGGGAGAAGGTTCTGCCTGAGATATCATGTTCCTTGATTTCCTCCCTCTCTGATAATCCAGGTCTTTCCCAGTTATACTTAAGCTTTTTTTTTTTTTAATGTTAAGTATGTAACAGACTTACATACATATTGACTCAAAGATATTCAGCCAGCGCAACAGTTATCAGTGGGTATGGGCACATTTTCCTGGCAGAGTTCAGTAAACTGTTAACTTCCTGCAAACTCCACCCCTCTTTCCTTTCAGTCTTGCATTCAGCATGTGGAAATTCAGCAAATTCAGCATTATCATCTGTAACTGCTTTTTGACCTTTGTCTTGAGTCTAGATGTCCTTTGGTTTTAAGACTAGACTTATTTCTCATTTAATTTCCTTTATGTCTCCCTAAACTCAGTTTCTTCTTTTCTTAATATTCAACACATCTTTATTCTCCTCAGTCTTGAGACATTTTGGAAGTGAGAAGATGGGAAAGTTAAGGGGATGGGGTAGATGCCAAGGACCTGAGTTGGTGGGGTGGCCACAGATTTAGGGCCCCAGCCTTAAATGTGCAAAATGCTCCAATAGGACAAAATTCTACTCAGTTAACTTGAGATGTGATACCCATTCCAGGATCCATCATTAAACCAGAGTGTAAGACCTCCTTTGCCTCTTGAAAGGTGTTGAAACTTGCCAAATTGATTTTTGGGTGTTTGACTTGGATGCCTTTATCATTATGATGGTAATAAGTAGTAATAAAGAGGCCCATTTGATAGTCTAGCAAACTATTGTCTCTTGCCTCATGTGTTTGTGTAATTCTCAGGGTCTAAATAGCCTTGCTGCTGTCTCTGAAGCAGTTTTTCAAGGTTTGGGGGCTGTTTAAACATTCAAATGCTATTTGGTTATTTTGCTAGTAAGCGAGTACCTTTAGGAAAAGCCTGTACCGCCCAGACATAATAGATTCTTTAATTAATTAATTATTGAAAGGAAGTCCTGCTTAAGGGCGAGGCAACAAAAAGCCTTGCCTTTAAAAGCAGTGCCTTGCCCTTATTTCTCAATATCTGGGAAAATACTTGTTATAATCGTCTTCAACATTATGGTGATTTGTAGTGAATACTGGACCCAAATCCTGACTTTCCATTTATTAGCTGTGTAACTGTGGCCATTGGTTCCTTAATTTGACCTGTTTTCTCCTTTGAAAAATGGGGATTATATTTCCTGCCCTTCTAGTCTTATAGGGTTATTGTCAATGCCAAATGTGATAATGCTTTTCAGTTGTAAAGATCTGTATAGCAGTGGGTTTCAGCTGAGGGTTTGGATTAAGGTCACCGGTGGAACTTTAAAAAATACAGGTTCCCAAATTCTACCCCAGGCCTACTTTTTCAGTTTGTCATGGGTATATTTTAGAAAATTCCTCGTGTGATTCTAATGTGCAGTTCTCACTACAGTCTACTAGTCTCTAGAAATGCGAACCTTCCTGTCATCCATTTTTATTCTGTAGACTGGTTTAAAACACCATTTTT
This sequence comes from Tarsius wallacei, assembly GCA_963574415.1. NCBI lineage: Eukaryota > Metazoa > Chordata > Mammalia > Primates > Tarsiidae > Tarsius > Tarsius wallacei. The sequence goes on along the minus strand of CAUYQG010238668.1, from coordinate 9,751 downwards.
GCAATGCCATTCCCTGTTCAATCTCTTACCTTAGAGTGATGCTGAGGCCTCTACATCAGACCCCATCATCTCTGCCTACTTTTTAGAGCCCCTTAACCTGCCCCAGTGTAGCCTTTTCACTTCTCAACATTGACCTTTTAGATGTCTCTTTCAGTCTATCCCCTGCTCTGCAAAGGTCAATATTATTTTGACCTCTGTGTCTGACTTTGTTCATGCTCCCGCCTCCACCAGGAATTACTAACGCCTTTCTTCCTTCTATATTTCTAAATTATACACACCCTTCATGAGACAGCTTGAATCTCTACTCTTCTGTGTAGCCTCCATCACTTTTAGAACTGAAAGGAAATTTATAAGTTCTGCTGATAAAAATTTTAAAAATTGAGACCTGCAGACTCATATAGTTAGTTAGAGATAGAGCTAGGATTAAGTAAAACCCAAGCCTCCAGAATGTTCTTCATGCACCCTTTCCGTAGCCCTGCTTTGACCTCAGCCTGTACTGCCGTCCTTCTTTTATGAAAACAGACCCCTTCATTTTTTCCCTGGTGGGAGTTCACCTCTGTGGGTTCTAGCGTATACCCATGACTGTGTGACATTCCTTCTTATGGAACATCTTTTCTTCATCTGTAAAGTAGAGATGAGTCTGTCACCTGGCTGAGTTTAATATTCTTATGTGTACTCATTTTTTTTTCCTCTCCAAAGAATCTGAAATTCCACAAGAAAAAGTATAGGGTTTCTGTCATATTTGCTTCTCCTCAGTTCTCAAAATTCCATTCCCATCCAGGAGCATCAGCATCACCTGGCAACTTGTTAGAAATGCAAATTCTTGGGTCCACTGAGACCCACTGAATTGGCAAAGCTCTGGGAGGGGAACCCAGCAACCTGTGTTTTCACAAGCCCTCCAGGTGATACTGATGTAAGCTACAGTCTAAGAACTAAGGTCCTAGAGTACTTATGTCTAGATTGCTTGATAAAACCTTGCGATTTGACTGATCATCGCATACTTATTCAGTAATCCTTGAGTAATTTTTAAGTGAATGGCACATTGGTGACAGGCATTTTAGTCTTGAATTTCTCCTTTTGTGCTGGTAGCCTCGCAGTATATAGATATATTCATGGGTCTCTTCATCCAACGAATGAAACCTCACTAATTTGTTCTAATGAGGATAAAACCCATTGCAGATGATTGCATTAAATGGATCAGCAGGTAAGCAGATAACAGTAGTGTGAGGGAGACTGCATCAGTTTATTTCTAAAATGCGGAATACAAGCTTATGAGGATATCATGTACTATTGAAAATAATACTAAAACCAAGTCTTATTTTTCTTTTCTAAGAAACTAAGTTAAAATTCGGTTTTATTTGCCAGTTAAATTAGTGCTTCAGAAGCAGTTGCAAAATTCAGCATATGAGTTAATGAATTGGCTAAGGTATATTACATGTATTACTGGTTGATACTAAAATCCTTAGCTTCTTATGACCAGAGTTTGGGATTTTGCAGAGCACAGTCTGCTTTGACAATTGTACAGGGCTGTAGATGTGCCTGAACCTACCCCATGTGTCCAGGTACCAGAGGTGAGCTGCAGATACAACCTGCAGCTTCTGGCTGTGGGTGGTAGCATAATTATTTTGTACCTTCCAGAAAAGCAGCAGCTCCCCAAAAGGTGAAGTTTAATTTTATTCAAGGCTAGTGCATGTTGAATACAGACCCATGCATGACTCGGTAATTACTCTGACAGCTGAAGGATTCAGGATCACCAGGCTCCTGGATAGAGGAGAGCCCCAAAAGCTCCAAGTCTCACTGGGTAACCGCGAAATCCAAGAGACTCTACCAACTGAGTGAAATCTTGTTTCTCCTGATACTGAATAAATGTAATTTGGTAGTTTGGCATTGTGCAATCTCTGGCTGAGATTAAACAGAAATAAAATTTCCTTGGTAAGTTTTGTCTTTGGCTAGACATGAAAGATTAGTGTCCTTCCTTCCCACCGGGAATCATTTATTTATTTTCCAGATTAAAATGTTTGGTTGTTGTCGTCATTGTCATTTAAGTTTTTCCCATCTGATATGATTTTCATGTATTAACTGCCTACTACATGCTAAGTTTTGTTCTAGAACCGAATGTAATTTTTTTTTTTTTTGAGTTGGGATCTTACTCTGTTGCCTGTGCTGGCAACACTGCTTACCACAGCCTCGACTTCCTAGGCTCAGGTGATCCTTTCATCTCAGCCTCCTTAGTGGCTGGGACTACAGGCATTTGCCACCTCACATAGCTAATTTTTTTTTTTATTTTTTGTAGAGATGAGGTCTCACTATGTTGCCCAGGCTAGTCTTGATCTCCTGAGTCTGAGACTAGCCTGGGCAATAGCAATCCTCCTGCCATCACATTCCAAAGTGCTGGGATTACAGGCGTGAGCTATTGCGCCTGGCCTACATACCTTATTTCCTCATAAGCAACCCTACCAAAAGGGTGTAGCTATCCCCAGTTTACAGATGCAGGAAGAATCCCAGAGAGGGGAAATGCCTTGCCCAAATTTCATAGGATGTATGTGGGAGAGCCTGTAAGCCCTGGGCCTAGGCATCTCTGAAGCCACCTCCTCTTGCCCAGCTGCTTCCCAATTTACTTCCCAGCTGGCACCACTCAGGTCATGAAGCATCATAGGGCTCAGAGTTGGAGTGTTATTAGGCCTCATCTTTTTGGTTTCCTGGTTAGATTCTTTCTTTATGCCAATTTTTCAGGGGACTTGTATATTTTGAGTTGGAGTCTCACTCTGTCGCCAAGGCTGGAGTGCAGTAGCACACTCACGGCCATCGCAACCTCGACCTGTAGGGCTCAGGTGATCCTTCTGCCTCATTCTTCCAAGTAGCTGGAACGACAGGCATGTGCCACCTCGCCCGGCTAATTTTTTGATTTACTGTAGAGAGGAGGTCTTGCTTAGTTGCCCAGACTGGTCTCGAACCTGTGGGCTGAGGCAATCCTCTCACCTCGGCCTCCCAAAGTGCTGGGATTATAGGCCTGAGCCACCATGACAAAGTTATGATTCTGGTTTTTAAAAAATTTACTTTGGGAAAATTGGAAACTCCTTATGTCATAAACAAAAACTGGAGATTTTTCTGGAGGAACAAGGAATTCTCAATAGAGAGGAACTCAGCTTTTGGTTGCCTTATGTATATACCAGTTCATTTAGTACAGCTACCTCATGAGGAAGATTTTATTTATTCTCACTGAACATAAGAAAAATTGGGTTAGAGAGAGAGTAATTTGGCCAAGACCACGTAACTGTTAAGTCTGAGATTTTAACTCAGATAGTTCTGATTCTGGTCATCAGAAAAACCTGTGATACCTAGTATGTGTTAGACACTTTCATATTATCTTACTTAATTCTCATAGTAACTCTCCAAAGACGCTTTTAAAAAATTTTCATTTTACAAATCTCCAAGAAACGTACTTGTGTCATAGATTCTCATTATCAGTTGCTCTTATTGTCTCAGTAGTTTTGTTTTTATAGCACCCCATGCCAAAAAGTGTTTAACAGTCCCATTTATTAAGTAGGTTAGGTCCAAACCATTTAATGTGTTTTTGTGTCCTGGTGATTTACTAGCTAATTGAAAAAATAATACACTTACATTGAAAGAGAAATATTGTTATTTCATTTTTAAATACCATGATTATTTCCTAATGGATGTCTGTGCCTTTTGGATACTGCCCAACTTCTCAAACCTTGGAATAAGATTTAACAACACCAGCACCCTCATTCCTGTTGCACACTGATTTTCACAGTTGTTTTTATCACAGCAACTGTCAAATCCCAGCGCCAGAAACATATGATGTCACCAAAAGAAATGTACTTCAAGCTACTAGTTAATCCAGTGTCAACAGATGTCAAGTGTCACCGTGTTATCCTTGAAAATTTAAAATATCCTGGAGTGAATTCAGTGTGGGACCCCAGTTATAGTATACAGTTTGAGAACTGTAGACTTTGTGTCACATAGGTAGTGGCATGCAGTCTTAGGTGTGTCTGATTCCAGATCCATGTTCTTTCTTTTTTATTTATTTATTTGAATTAGACTGTACTACTTAATACAATTAATTTTAATTCAGTGTAATGTTTTGAAATGCCACAGCAGTAGACTGGGTTCAGGTCTAATTCACCTCTGTTTGCTATTGTCTTGGGTTTTTTTTTTTTTTTTTTTTGAGTTGGAGTCTCACTCTGTCACCCAGACTGGAGTGCAGTGGCCGCTCCCAGCCACCGCAGCCTCGACCTGCTGGGCTCGGGCGATCCTTCCGCCTCAGCCTTCCGAGTAGCCGGAACTACAGGCGTGCGCTACCACGCCCGGCTGATTTTTTTGATTTATTATAGAGATGAGGTTTCGCCTGCCCAGGCGGGTCTCGAACCCGCGGGCTCAGGCAATCCACTCACCTCAGCCTCCCAAAGGCGCGGGATTACAGGCTGAGCCACCGAGCCCGGCTATGTTTGCTATTGTACTTAATTCTGTGTTTTACACATAGCAGATGCCCGGTAATTATTTATTGAAAGAAAGAGGGAAAACTTCCATAACTTGAAAACAGTTTATAAAATCAAATAAAGAACAAGAGGCACTGGACCCATAGAAAGGCTGTGACTCTAGTGGCCTGATGTCTTTTGACTTCTTTCAGTTATGTATATCTTGTTTCAAACAAGAACCCAGCCCTTGAAAAGCTAACATATAAGTTAGTGTGGCTTAAATCATTTAAAATAAAATAGCAATACTTGGAACTTAAATACTTTGAGTGAGAATTTTATTAGCATTTATTTGATTCTAATAGAGAGGTTGTGTTTTGATTTTTATAAAACTGTTTTTCTTAAAGTGAGAAACACCATGGATTGCATTCAAGCCCTGGCTGTTATACTGAATTTTTTGAAACAAGGCCTCAGACTTGCCCAGGAAGCATAACTTGTAGTCAGCACATGTAAGACTTTGCGGTTACAGATGTTTTAACCTAAGGTGGTCTTACCTGGTTGGCCCCCTGAAGCCTATGGGGTGCACTAGGCTCAACCAGGAAGACATGCACAGAAAATGGAAATGATGCTGGATGTTTCTTGATGAGGCGCCACTCTTCCCTCTTTAGTACAAAATCAATGTCCAAATAGAACTGCGAATAGTGCTAAGGCGATGGAAGTGCTAGCTAGCTTTAAGATAAACGTTTCCCCTGTCCTTTGTAGGTACAGAAATTATTTGTCACTTCAAAAACCTGAATAGGTAGCAAAGGCTGCTGCTGATGAACATTCCTTGTCTGTGTGCCTGAATTTTAAAGGTCATGGGTACTGTAAATACAGACACACAAGTGGGCTTGCTCTTCTCTGTGCACCTTTATCCAAGTGCCAGCGTTAATGGTGAGATATTTAAGCCTTACTACTGAAGCAATGATGTGGACAGTCATGAAAGAGATTCTGTGCAGTAGATGTGCCTCCTCTGAAACTCCCAAGTCGCAGAACATGTAGCAAGGAAAGAATTGTGGATGGCAATTTGGGTGTTAAAATATTAACACATTTTTGCATATTTAATGCGGTTTCCTTTTTAAATAGTGGGCAGATTATAGCATGCAAGCAGATAGGTTTATGATTTCAAATTAAAAAAATCCAAAAGGAACTACTTTGTTATAAATAGCATTCAGCTAATCTAAACAAGAAACTTGCTTTCTTTTCAACTTCTGATCATGCCAACTAATTTATAGCCTAATTTTATGATTGTAACTGTGAATGAAGCTTCATGATGAGTTTTAACCTTGAAAGCTAAAACTCTTATTCATCTAGTTCACATTGGAGTATGTACTATAGGGTTGACATAGTCTCTGGACTCAAAATGGGAAATCTGGGAAGGCTTCACAGAGGAGGTAACATTGGCACCTGGGCATTAAGACTGTGAGAGCCATCGTGTTCACCTGCCGTTTATGGTTTTACTATGTAGTAGTCTCTTGAGAGCAGATGTGGGCTTTTTTACCCTTCTCCTGCCTTTTCCATTTCTAACTTCTGCTTCTCTCTAACTCACATCTTGTACTTATGAAAAATGTGTCCTCTGGAAGGAAGCAAGACCCCTGAGTATTTTTCTCATTTCTCCTGTTTTCCCCATAGGCAAAGATGCCTTTCGATGCCAACAAGCTATACTGCAGTGAAGTGCTGGCCATCTTGCTCCAGGACAATGATGGTGAGGCGCCCTCTCAGTATTGATATTCTGTTAGGATAGGAGCCAGGCTTGTTTCAGATCATGACAGCAAGCTCTCTTGCCTTTGGCATCCCCTTGCTCTCCCTCTTGCTCCCTGTGCAGCTTTTGTACTCTGTCAAGCTGTATTGATTTTGTTTGCTGATGTATCAGTGTTAGACGGCTGTAAAATCTGACAGTTAGCTTCATTTTTTTTTCTTCCTCTATTTTTTTCCCCTCTTAGAAAACAGGGAATTGCTTGGGGAGCTGGATGGAATCGATGTGCTTCTTCAGCAGTTATCCGTGAGTAATTCTTATGCTTCCTGTCTGCCGTAAGATCCATGGCCTGCTTTGAATGGGAGCTGGGGCCGGAGGCTGTGGGAAGGAATAAGCCATGTGATGTATGCCATATGGGGCATGTTGGCAGGTTGAAGGTACATTGGAGGGACATGGTTTGTCTCTTCTTAGTCCTTTGCTCTTTGTGACCAGATATCACAGTGTATCGGGTATGAACTTTCTCCATCTTCTGATACGATATTGTCAATGCAAAAGAGATGTGCTTCCTGCTTACGTGTATGTTCTTGGGACAAGAATACCAAATTGTTTTCATTTGTCCCACTCCCAAGATTATTTACTTCCTTTCCTTTCAGTCTACTACTAAAATGGAACGTATTCATTTAGGATCCAGATAAGCTCAAGGAATACAAGTTCCAGTGCAATGGGATAGAGGTCACAGAGGAGGATAGGGGAGGAAGTGGCGCTGAGGGCTGGAATGAGAAATGGTACTCTGCCATTTTCACTATAAGAAATGTAAATCCAGCCGGGCTCGGTGGCTCAGCCTGTAATCCCACGCTTTGGGAGACCGAGGTGAGTGGATTGCCTGAGCCCGCGGGTTCGAGACCCGCCTGGGCAACTTGGCGAGACCTCATCTCTACAATAAATCAAAAAATCAGCTGGGTGTTGTAGCGCAATGCCTGTAATTCCGGCTACTTGGAAGGCTGAGGCAGAAGGACTGCCGGAGCCCAGCAGGTCGAGGCTGCAGTGGCCGGGAGCGGCTACTGCACTCCAGTCTGGGCGACAGAGTGAGACTCCAACTCAAAAAAAAAGGAAATGTAAATCCAGTTGGAATGTTATGCTAGCATTCTGAGAATACTGTTAAGATTTCTTGTAACAAATCTCCTCTGTGTTATTCTAAAAACAGGACTGAAAAATAGAGGATTTGGAGACAATCTTAAGAGTGTTGGGAGAGTCTGAGCTGTCAGTTTGCATACAGCTTCCATCTTGTTGCCAGCTGAGTGGCTTGGTCTCTACCCCAAAAATAGAGCTTTGAGATATGAATCTATTTCCAGTTCGGAGAAGGTGCTTAGTCCTTTTCCTATGAATTATTGATCTTCTCATAGTAGGCTGTGTAGGTTTGCATGTGCTCTTAACACTCCACACATCTCTGACAAAGAGAAAACTTCTGCTATAAGCCCTTCCCATGACTTAGAGCCTCAACTATATGAAGCAATGCAGCAGCCTTGATTGTTAGAAAACTATTCCTTATTTTGAGCCAAGATTTGGTCCTCTGGATTGTGGTTATTTTTAGAAGAGGAAGAAATGGGATGTGGTTGGGTTGGACAAGTGAAGAGCTTTGGAGGTAGTTGACAAAGTTGTTTCTTGACCTGGATAATAGAGTCGTTGTTGTTGACTTTATTGACTTAGCTGTGCATATCCTTGATGGACTTTTCTATATCTGTGTTATATTTCACAGTAAACAAGTTTTTTTGTTTTTGTTTTTTGCTTTAAAAAAAAATTATCTGCCTGGAACTATCAATCACTCATGGACCCAGTGGTCAGTTGAGTTTTTGGGATTTTGCATATTTTTTACATTCAGTTATATTATATGTGTTAAATCAGAAAGCCTTAAAATGGAGCCTGATGAGACTTTTGTTTGGTAAGCTTCTGTTTTCTCAGCTGTAGGGTTTGGAAATTGTTGTATGATGGCTGATGAAAGGCATTCTCTTATGGCTCTATGCTTTCTGCTGTTTTTGCTTGACAGGTGTTTAAAAGACACAATCCCAGTACAGCCGAGGAACAGGAGATGATGGAGAATCTGTTTGATTCACTTTGCTCCTGCTTAATGCTCAGTTCCAATCGTGAACGCTTTCTGAAGGGTGAGGGTCTTCAGCTGATGAATCTCATGCTCAGGTATGTTTCTAATGCCCTGTCTCTTCCATCTTTTTTGCCTGACTTCACTGTGAGCCTGAATTCAAGAACATGTTCTAAAGTTAGAGTAGATGAATTAAAAAGTATGTTGTGTGTCAGTTGGTAATATGACCACTATATTGAAGGCCAATGTCTTTTTGCTTCTTCCTTTAGTGTATTGGTTTTAGGAAGATCTAGCCATTAATTCCTAAACTTACCCTGATTTTTTGTATGTATCACATAGACCTATCTATGCTATTGTTTGTGTATATTTTTGTTACTGACAGGAGAATATCATTCATATTTTTCATTTATACATTCCGTAATGAGTTGTGTGTGTGCTCTGTGCCTAGCATAAGGAATCTGAAACTATGCAAGATGGTTCTAGAACTTCTGTGTATAGTACTTTCCTTATAGCTTATTATTTATGCTCTAATTCCATTAAGTGAATACATCATGTTAGTTTTATAATTATTTCACAGAATCCTAAAGTTGAAAGCAAAAGGTTAGGAAAGAGCTTATATCAATAACTATGGAGAAGTCTACCTAGGAGGGGGAGTAGAGAAGTGTGTGAGGGAAGAGTTGGGGATGGTAACCATAGTGTGGTGTAGGGTCAAGGAACAGCTTTTTTAATTGAGAGACACTGAAGCATTTTTGCATGGTTGGGAGACTGTAATCATTATGAAATGATTCTTTATGGAATTGAGCCAGAGTCTGCTGTCTTGAAACTTCTATTCAAGTGTACTGAAAGCTCTGTTAAACCAAGGTATTTCTTTGGAAAACCTTTCAGAAATGTGATACATTTTTATTAAATATAGCAGAGTATAAATATGTAAACTTGCTGCTAAGGTACTATGTTAAGTGCTAGGACTATACAGAAATGTATAAGACAGAATTCCTGCCTCCAAGAGGGTAAAAAAACACCCAACCATAGCCTGTCTTTGGGTGTATATTTTCTTCTAGACTTTTTTTCTGTAATCGTTTTCTTGTTTTTAACAATTTTTCAGGCCTGTGTGTAATTTTCTGTGTTGCTACTTTTTAAACTTAACATGCTGTTTCCCAGGCTGTGACATAATCTTCTTGAGAGTTTTCAATAACTACATAATGGACTCTAAGGGAAGGCTTGTGGAAGGCTAGAGGCACAGTAGACCTGTTTGTTTGTCTAGTGTGCACCAGGTCTTGCATTGAATGAAATCTTCCTTTGAGGAATTGCTTTTGAAAACAAATTCTTTTTTTTTGAGTTGGAGTCTCACTCTGTCGCCCAGACTGGAGTGCAGTGGCCGCTCCCAGCCACCGCAGCCTCGACCTGCTGGGCTCCAGCAATCCTTCTGCTTCAGCCTTCCAAGTAGTTAGAACTACAGGTGCGTGCTACCACACCCGGCTAATTTTT
>CAUYQG010238662.1:0-15494 GCA_963574415.1 Tarsius wallacei | reverse complement strand
AGACCGAGGTGAAAGGATTGCCTGAGCCCATGGGTTCAAGACCTGCCTGGGCAACTTAGCATGACCTCATCTCTACAATAAATCAAAAAATTAGCCGGGCATGGTGGCGCATGCCTGTAGTTCCAGCTACTTGGAAGGCTGAGGCGGAAGGATCACTTGAGCCCAGCAGGTGAAGGCTGCGGTGGCCATGAGCGTGCCACTGCATTCTAGCCTGGGTAACAGAGTTGGACTCCAACTCAAAAATAAAAATAAAAATAAAAAATTTCAGAGTTACTTAGGATAGCATACATATCAGATGAGTGAATTAATCTTGAAATATCACTTCCTTACTGTTAGGGTACCGGCGGACAGGGTGAGGGTGGAGAGGCGCAGGGAGGTATGCAGCACTGCTGGGGCTGGCAAGCCGGAGGTGAGCGCTGGGAACCCAGAGATCTGAGTAGATTGCAAAGAATTGCAACATACAGAGGTGAGAGAAGAAAAGATTTATTTAAGAAAAGTTCACCCCCCACAGACAGGGAGTGGGCCTACACTCTAGGTGAATGTGGCGTCGTAGCCCCCCAGAGTCCTGGTTTAAATCCTTTTCTTGGAGATGTTGCACGTGACTGCCGTGACTTCCTTGTCAACCACCTGTGGATGTCTTGGAGATCCTATGACACAGAGACCCATTAATGTCTGTCCATATTATCATAGTCCCTAGAGAAGGGCGTGACAAGGATTCTAATGTTCCTGCACCTTCCCAAACGACATTCCTTAGAGCTAGTGGAGGGTGCTCCTCCCTTTATCTCCTAGGCATTCCCAGTGGGTAGCTTCGGGGGATCCTTGGCTTCCATGTAGATAGTGCCCAATTTACTGGAAGATCGAATCCCTACCTGCTCTCCCTCTGAGCGGTTATAACTTTTGAGTTACAAGTTTCATGACTTTTACAATCCTTGCCCAATGCATGATGTCTTAGGCCTTGTAAATTCTCTTCACTCTAGGCAAGCTTGATTGCCACTATGAGATACCTCTGATACATGGAAGTCTGTTTCTGAAAAGACAAAGCTGGTAAAGTTAATTATACCTAAAGTGTGCATTTCTCCAAAAGCATAGCTTTTACTTTCTTGTCATTGTGTCAGGGTTTAAGAACAAGATGAAAAACGGCTTCCCACTCTCGGTCTGTCCTTTAACTTACCTAGCATGTCAGTTGGTGTATTGTAAAATAAGGAACACACCAGACCTAATTCCATAAGGGACCTTTTGGGAGAGGGGGAGAAATCTGAAGATGGTTCATTCATTCTCTTTTACCATTGTTGGTATGGCACTGCGTTATTGTTCACACTCACCTCTCCATAGTCTTTGCCTTCCAGATGTTCCAGTGAGTTCCCCTTGCTGTCATTCAGTCATCGGCATGCTCCTTCTTACTACGTGATATTATCACTCTATTAAATTTGCTCAGACCATATTGACTTTTACTGTTACTAAGTTCTACCGATATTGAGCACAATTCCTGGATTACCCACGTATGCAGTAATTGAAATGTCCCTAAACAAATGTCAACAAATCAAGACAACCCCATGGGAAGAAAGATGAAGTTACTCTAGTGAAGTGAAAGAATTCAGCTGATTGTTTTGGTCTGACACCCTCCCCTCCCCTCAAAAGATGAGTTGATTAAGAATATCTTTTTCTTCCCTCATCCCTCAACAATTTAGCTTGTTTTTAGTTTGTTTTTGAAACCTATGGTTTCTTTGGGGCATCTTTTTTTAGGCCCAAATAAGGCCTTACTAAAAGAAAAAAGGCAATCAAGAACATGCTTATTTTAAAATTAACAAGAAGTTTAAAAAAAACAACTTTTCATATTTAAGAAGAAAAAAAGATCCAAGTATCAAGTATTTTTAAAAAGTAAAAGTTTAAAAAATGCAACATTAACTAAAAAATTTACTGAAATACTTAATAATGTTGAATGTTGATAATGATACTATAAAATGGTATTCTTTTTTTTTTATTTTTTTGAGTTGAAGTCTCACTCTGTCACCCAGACTGAAGTGCAGTGGCACACTCCCGGCCACCACAGCCTTGCCCTGCTGGGCTCCGGCAATCCTTCCGCCTCAGCCTTCCAAGCAGCTGGAACTGCAGGTGCACACTACCACGCCCAGGCTAATTTTTGATTTATTGTAGAGATGAGGTCCCGCCAAGTTGCCCAGGCGGGTCTCAAACCCGCGGGCTCAGGCAAATCCACTCACCTTGGCCTCCCAAAGTGCTGGGTTACAGGCTGAGCCACCGAGCCCACTAAAATGGTATTCTTATTGGAGCAATTATACATTGGCACATTCTTTTTTGGCAAATAAGTTGGCAAGTTATTTAAAATGTACCTTTGACACAATTATACTACTACAATAAATGCAGTTTATAAATGTAAATCAAAATGAACACCAAGATTGATGCACAAGGGTATTATTCCTTATAGCAGTGTTCTAAACAGCAAAATATTGAAAGCAACCTAAATTCTGATGATATGTGTATATTTATATTATGGTAAACCTATAGAATTTAATATTATGCAGACATTAAAATCATATTTTCGCTGGGCTTGGTAGCTCAACCTGTAATCCCGTGCCTTTGGGAGGCTGAGGTGAGAGGATTGACTGAGCCCGCGGGTTCGAGACCCGCCTGGGCAACTTGGCGAGACCTCATAAGTCAAAAAATTAGCCGGGCGGGGTAGCGCGCTCCTGTAGTTCCAGCTACTTGGAAGGCTGAGGCAGAAGGATCGCCGGAGCCCAGCAGGTCGAGGCTGTGGTGGCCGGGAGCGGCCACTGCACTCCAGTCTGGGCGACAGAGTGAGACTCCAACTCAAAAAAAAAAAAGAAAAGAAAATTTAACATAACACATGTGCCTAAATAGCATTGTATTTCTACCGGACAGTGATGGTTTAGAGATGTAGAGAGTGAGACCCATGTCTCACTGGGGTTTCAGACTCATTATTCATCTGTCTGCTGGTCCTTATATCCAGTCAGTATTTATTTATTGACAACCTCCCATGTGTCTAGTGCTGTGCTGAGCTTTTGGGAACCGGGTCCTAATCAAAACAGATACACAGCCAGGCACTGTGGCTCACGCCTGTAATCCCAGCACTTTGGGAGGCTGAGGCAGGAGGATTGCCTGAACCCAGGAGTTCAATACCAGCCTGGGCAACATGGCAAGGCCTTGTCTCTACAATAAATCAAAAATTTGCTGGGCATAGTAATGCTCGCTTGTGGTTCCAGCTACTTGGAATGCTGAGGTGGAAGGATGGCCTGAGTCTAGCAGGTCGAGGCTGCAGTAGCCATGACTGTGCAACTGCACTCTGAGCTCCCTCCATAGTGGGGGAAGGAGATGAACTATAAAATTACATATGTACCTAAGTATAAATGGTAATGCCATGTAGCAAAGTGCATGGGGCTTGGAAAATGTATTACACAGGTCCTGATCTTTTCAATACATTGGGTGGGTAGGCGGGATTAGGAGAGGGTGTGCTGAGATGCAAAATGAGGAGGAGAAGACTGGATGAAGGTGGGTCTGGAATTTCTAGAGGTGAGGTTAGGTGGCGCCAAGAGTTGCCATTGAACCTGTCTCCCTCTGGTCCTTTGGATGTTCACAAGCAGCTCATGTTCATGGGAGAATACAAAGAGGATGTTGTCCTGAGAAATGCATAAACGCTGGAGCCTCTCGCTGCATCCTTGAAGAAGCGAAACTCCAGTGCACTCCTCCCTGGATGGAATTGATTCGGCTCACACATGGGATTAAGCATTGTCAGCATGGATAACACTGCCCTCATTCATGTTTATGATCCCAGTCTCATGCAGAGTGCCTCATGGTCTGTAAATACTCCATAAGTACTAGTTGATCATGTTTGTACGTTAATGGAGAAGATGTGAGGCATACCCTTACTTCACTTACTGGTGCCAAGCACCTTTGTGGTGGCTGCAGAGAGAGGGTCGCACGTCTCTCCTTGCAATGTGGCAAGGCTTCATCTTTCTTTTTCCAGATAAGGAGTTGGATGAACTTAGTAAAGGCCTGAATGCAACAAGAAGGCAAACAACCCACTTAAAAAAACAAAACAAAAAACCCAGTCAGTTCACCAAAGAAGATATATGGATGGCCAATAAGCACATGAAAAGATACTCCATATCATATGTCATCAAGGAAATGCAAAATAGAACAAGATACCATGACACACCTGTGGGAATGGCTAAAACCTGAATCACTTGACAACACCAGGTGCTGGTGGAGCAACAGGAACTCTCATTCACTGCTGTGGGAATGCAAAATGGAGCAGCCACTTTGGAAGACAGTTTGGCAGTTTTTTGTGAAACTAAATATACTCTTAGTATATGATCCAGAATCACGCAACTTGGTATTTACCCAGAGGAGTTGGAAACTTATGTCTACGCAAAAAGCCTACACTTGGATGTGAGAGCAGCTTTATTCATAATTGCCAAAAACTCAGAAGCAACCAAGATGTCTTTGAGTAGGTGAGTGGACAAATAAAGTGTGGTCCATCCAGACAATGGACTATTAGTCAGCACTGGAAAGAAATGAGCTCTCAAGCCATGAAAAGACATGGAAGAAGTTTAAATACATATAACCAAGTGAAAGAAGTCAATATGAAAAGGCTATGTGCTGTATTCCAACTATGACATTCTGGAAAAGGCAAAGCTATGTAGACAGTAAAAAGACCAGTTGTTGCCAGGGATTGGGGAAAGGAAGGGATGAATAAGCAGAGCCCAGGCTATTTTTAGGGCACTGAAAATGCTCTGTATGGTACTATAATGGTGGATGCCTGCCATTTTACATTTGCCAAAATCAGTAGAATATGTTTCAAGAGTGAACTCTAATGTAAGCTGTGGACTTTGGGTAATAAAATGTGTCACCATAGACTCACCAGTTGCAACAAATGTACCACTCGGACGGGGGAATGCTGATAATGGGGGAAGTTGTGCATTTGTGGGAGCAGGGGGTGTATGGGAAACCTATATACCTACTTCCCAGTTTTGCTGTGGTCCTAAAACTGCTTTAAAAAATGAAGTCTATTTTAAAAAAGTAGAGACCTGGTTAAGAAAGCGAATGCTTGTTGGATACTTACTATGTACTGACTCCTATTCTGAGCCTTTCACATAGATTAATTTAATCCCAAACAAACCTGTGAGGCGGATATCATGGCTGTCTTCCTGCTTTTGCAGATAATGAAACTGAGCACAGAGAAGTTTATAAATTTACCCAGGGCCACACAGTTTGCAGGTGGCAGAGCTGGGATGTGGATCCTCTAGGGCTTTGCTCTTAATGACATGCTGTATGTAGTCTTACCTGCTGTGCCAGACTGCCTGTCAAGCTATGTTTCTGGAAGCCACATGGTTTGAAATTGCAAAAAAGAGGACTTGAAGTCAGCTCCAAGTCTCATTATTTTTCTCCTAGCAGCACAGCTGGCATCACTGAGAACCATCTAAGGCCTGGACACTGCTCTGGGTGCCCGGATTCAAAGATGAATAAGCTCTCATCCCGTTTTCAAGGAGCTTATAGTTGAGGAGATGTCACATTACAGGTAATTTCAGTATAATGATACAGTCATGTTCCTGGAGCGTATTCAGGGAGCTATTTGTCCTCTTGCTGTATGTGATTATGTGAAGAGTGTTTCCGCAGAAGGTCCTGTATGCGTGGCATCTGGAAAATGTGCCAGGGTCATTTGAAACACTCTGGGCTGTCCTGAAGGACAAATCCTGGGATTGCACTGTTCTCGTGCCTATCTCTGGTTCTGGTTGCTGCAGACACACCTAGCTTTGGTTTTAGAGTCTGGTCCTTCCAAGTACCTCATGTGAACCTTGCCTGAGGACCCTTTTGCTTCTCTTTCCTTCTCCTGGATGTTATGTGGCCTGTTCACTCACTTATCTATTCATTCACCTATCCATTCATTCATTCATTTAACAAATGCTTGTTTTTGCCAATAATTTTTTGGTCAGGGGCTGTTCCTAGGCTCAGGAACTGCAGTGGTAAATGAAACAAAACTGTTGTCATAAGCTTGAAGTCTAGCAAGGGACAGAGAAAGAAGTGAGATACAAAAGGCCACATACAGCCGAGCTCGGTGGATCAGCCTATAATCCCGAGCCTTGGGAGGCTGAGGTGAGTGGATTGCCTGAGCCTGCGGGTTCTAGACCCGCCTGGGAAGGCGAAACCTCATCTCTACAATAAATCAAAAAAATTAGCCAGGCGTGGTAGCGCGCGCCTGTAGTTCCAGCTACTTGGAAGGCTGAGGCGGAAGAATCGCCGGAGCCCAGCAGGTTGAGGCTGCGGTGGCCGGAAGTGGCCACTGCACTCCAGTCTGGGTGACGGAGTGAGACGCCAACTCAAAAAAAAAAAAAATTGATGCCAAAGACCTATACTGACTCTACAAAATCAGATTCTTCTGGAAGATGTGTGCACGTGTGTGTGTGAGGGTGGGGGGAGAGGGAGGGAGAATGCCATTTAAGTTATTCTGATACACAATGTCCTCATCCTCCATTCAGTTGAAAATTTCTCACCCAGTTATAATTCTAAATACAGGTTCTAAACACTGCCTTCACCCAGTGTTTCCATTTCAAGCTGCCCACTGTTATCCCTCATGGAGGATGGTGTTACAAATACCTCTTTGATTGTGTGTATCAACAGACCTCTCTTGCGAACACCACCTCATGGAGTGTCCTTCCTGACAGGTTCATCGTCTGAGCACCAAACTCGGGGACCTCCTGCAGGATCGTGGGTCCCAAATCTCAGCTGGAGTGCCTGTCCTTGCAAAGCCCTTCAAAACAGAGATGAAGAAATCAGAGCACCCTGAGACTTCCTTGTCTTCAGAAGAGGAGAGTGCTGGAGTGGAAAATGTCAAGAGTCAGACATACTCCAAAGACCTGTTGGAGAAGAAGCCAAATCCAGAGCCTGTGGTCGATGGGCTTGCAGAGCTCCAGAACTGGGTGCAGGGGGTTTTGACAGCGGAGCAGAGACTCCCAGGAGGAGTCTGGGAACCTCCCAGCAGTGGCCTGCAGTTGGAGGTCAAGTCTTCTGAGGAAGAGGAGTATGGCTACATAGTGACAAGCAACGAGTGAGTAGGAAGCTCTGGTTTTCTCTCCTGTTGAAATCCTGGGAGGCTGGGGGAGGGAGGTGCCTCATTGACCGTGGCTGTGGGGAAAGGCTTTTATTTTTTTAAACGTCTTTAACAAAAACAAAATTTAGAAAAAGGAGTGGAGGCATCCCTGGAATTCTAGGTGTGGGAATTCAGCTGGGGGGCCAGCCCATGACTCCCCCCAGTGCTTCTGAGCTTGGCACTAGAGCTTGAGGGAAGTTCTCTGAAGTGCATCAGACCAAACCAAACCAAGCCCTTCCTGAGTCCTTTGGTCCTGTCTGCTCACCTGCAGGTGGAGTCTCTCTGCAGGGCAAAATCACTTTCGGGTGAGGCCAGGGCAGGCGTATGGGCAGCAGGGTCTGGGTACTGGCGATCCTCCCGGGGATGTCCTGCACGCGGGATTGAGGGCAAGCGTGTATGGGACCGGACTCCGGCTGATGACTGTGCTACCTGCTGGCTTTGTGCCTGTTGGAACTCCAAATGCTTATTCTGTTTCACATCAAAGTGGCCCAAATATCACGGCGTGAGTCACCCTTCAGAGGGAGGAGCCCACTTCACAGAAACAGAGTGTTCTTTCCTCACTCTCATTTTGATCTGAATTTAACGAGGTTAAGAATTCAGACATCATAGACTTGGTGCGGCCTGTTTCCCAGGTCATCTCATTAATGAAGCTGACATTTGAGGCTTTGCTTTTGTGCATGTTTTGCATTTTCTTCAAGCCATGGAAGCTGTGTTTCAAAGAGAAGGACGTGGCCGGGTGCGATGGCTCACGCCTATAATCCCAGCACTTTGGGAGACAGAGGTGAGAGGATTGCCTGAGCTCAGGGATTCGAGACCAGCATGGGCAACATGGCAAGACCTCATTATAGTAAATCAAAAAATTAGCTGGACGTGGTGGCACATGGCTGTGGCTCCAGCTACTTGGAAGGCTGAGGCAGAAGGATCACCTGAGCCCAGGGGTTCAAGGCTGCAGTGGCCATGAGCATGCCACTGCACTCCAGCCTGGGTGACAGAGTGAGACTCTGACTCAAAAAAACAAAAACAAAAACAAAGAGAAGGACGTGTCTGGCTGGCTAAATGCATGCCCATGGGTGTATATGAGTACATATATGAGTGTGTATGTGGCACAGGTGCATGTGGATAAGCATATATCTATAATGTTGCTTTTGGTTATAATGTACATATGTTCAGGTTCTTCCTTAGTTAAGAAGTACATCATTTTTCTTTTCTTTTCTTTTCTTTTTTTTTTTGAGTTGGAGCTCACTCTGTCACCCAGGCTGGAGTGCAGTGGCACGCTCACGGCTACCACAGCCTCGATCTGCTGGGCTCAGGCGATCCTTCTGCCACAGCCTTTTAAGTAACTGGAACTAGAGGCATGCACCACTAGGCCCGGTTAATTTTTTGATTTTTTTGTAGAGACTAGGTCTTGCCCTGTTGCTCAGGCTGGCCTCAAACCCCTGAGCTCAGGCAATCCTTGCTAGAAGTCCATAGTTTTTCAGTGATTATCCTCAGCGGAGGGAGGAAGTTCTTTGAAGTACATCAGCCAGGAGCCATCTCTCCTGGGGATTCACAGAGCCTTCCCTTTGCTCAGCCTTCTCAACACAGTTCAATCTGCCGACATGTGCTAGCCATTGCAACTCAGAGGCATCACATTTCGTCAGTGAGAAATAGTTGCATACCACATTGGGCAGAAGTATTTTATTTTGAGCTCAAGCCACAGACTGCGTATCAGAGTCAAATTAAAATGTAAGTTTATTTTCAACTCTAGATGTTGTTGCTACATGAATTTTTCGGCGAGTTGTAGCAGCTGAAACTTCAAGCTTACACTGAAATATGGGTTCCCTTTTTCTCTAGGTACTTTTTAACAAAATGAGGACAAGTATGCCCATTTCCAATCTTTTTGCTTAGATGAGGCTTCGTATGTTTGCCCATGTCCTTGCACGCCTGTTTGTAGAGTTAGGAACTCCTCATGGGCGTGCATATCTTTACTGCCATGCCCTACAGAAAAGCACAGGCAGGTACTGAATAACATGAGCTGCAGAGAATGCACTTTTGCACCATTAAAGCTGGATCAGGTACCTATGTGATTACTTTGTGGTGCAAACCATTGTAACAACCTCTTACTTGTTATACATTTTCAAATGTCTTATGTTGTAAATGTCTCCTTTCCTTAGAAAACATTGCTTTGTGTGTGTGTGTTGTATTATGTTTGGATTATGTGAATTATGTATGTGTTTTGGGTTGTGTGGTTTGTCCACTGTGTATATGATGTGTGTTGTGTGTTATATATTGTGTATGTGGTGTTGTTATTGTGTTACATGGGGTGTGGTTGTGTGTTGTATATGATATGTGTGTTATGTGCTGTATATGAGGTGTGAGGTATGTGTTGTGTGCAATATGTGTTGTGCAGTGTGTTGTATATGTGGTGTGTATAGTGTGTTGCATTTATGTGGCATGTGTGTTGTGCGTTGTATGCTGTGTATGTAGTATGTGTGTTTTGTGTGTGTAGTAAGTTGTATATGTGGTATGTGTGTTGTGTGTAGCATGCTGTATATGTGTTGTGTGGGGTGCATAGTATGTTGTATATGTGGTGTGTGTAGTACATTGTATATGTGGTATGCGTGGTCTGTGTGTGTTGTGTATGTGGTATGTGTTGTGTATTCTGTGGTGTGTATACTGTTGTGTGTGTTGTGTTTGTATGGGGTGTGTGTGATGTGTTGTCAGTATAGTGTGTCTGTGTGTGCTTGCCTGTGGCACCTTCACTCACCCTGTGCTTGTGAGAAGCCTCTGTGTTGTTTTCTGGGGCCCTGACTCACCCTTGTGAGGCCACAAGGTGTGAGAAGACTGCTGTGAATGGGGTCCGTTCGCCACTGAAAGGACTCTTCTGCATGGAAGCCCAGGTGTCAGTCCCAAGAATGAGAGGTGGGTGCACTCTGTCTCAGAACCTTCAGAGCTGGGCCGTCCCTAGGACCCGTTCCCTCCTCAGTACTCATCCTTGAGCGACATGAAAGTCAGGGGCCATTGTCCCCACCACAGCCTCAGAGCTTTCTGGTGAAGAGAGACCTATCGTTTAGGGTCATTTCCTCTCAGTCCTTGGCCACTTTCCAGTACAAAAGGAAGTCATGATTGTGGTAGGGTTTTGCAGTGCATTAGAGTTTATTTCTTGTGACACACTCCCTGGCCATATCTTTGAGACTGGAACATTTGCCTCCTACAAGCCTTGGGTTAAAGAAAAAAATCGTTGTGTTATCTTGGCTGACTTCCCTCCTTTTTCTTTTGTCACTTCAATTGGATGAAAGATACCTGGGGAAGATAAGACAGCTTTATGTCAATAATTCTTGCTGTTTGTGCAAGGCGCAGCGCACTAGGAGATTATGCACCCCTCTCTTCTGAAGAGTTATTGAAGGCTTTGCTTCCATTATCAGATTAATTAATAATTTGGGATTCCCTGGGATTCACCAGATCTTAGCTTAAGCTTAATAGATCAGCTATTAATTTTCAAGAATCAGATGCCATTCTTTTTTTTTTTAAGGGACTTTTGTGTCTTTGGTTGTCCCATGAAAGGAGAAATGGGATTTGTAACTTGGTGTTATCTCATCATCGACACGTGCTCTTTTCACTGCCTTTTCGATGGGAGAATAACACAGCTTGGCTTTGCCAGGCACTATTTTCTCCCTCACACTTTCTGATGGACAAGGGTAATCCTTTGCCATTTACATTCTTATGCCTTTTACAAACTGGACGGGTTATTTAAGACTGGATGAAGGGCAGGATAGCCGTCCCCAGTCCTCCAAGGATGGTTTTAAAATTATTTCATGTGAGGTTGCTCGGAAGAAATCACAGGATGGAAGCTGAGTTGGAAGCAGAGGAAGCTATTTACCTCTCAGCAAAGAGGAAACTGCCTTTTAAATCTAATAAGTGCTTCAGCGAGACATGGCTTATACAGATATGCCTCTCTTTGCTTAACCAAAATATCATCTGGCTTGGTATACATACCTGTGGAAGGATCATGTTGGGTCAATGAGATTGACATTGGGAAGCAAAACCCATGGTCATGAAAACGTGGAAATGGACGAGGAATGAGGCAGAGCGCATATCTGATATTGAGACAAGCGGTCATGTCAGAAAAGACGCCATACTGCCCTCAGGACGGCTGACCCACATGGCTTCATGGCGACCTGTGGATGAGGAAGTGGGCGTGTGGGTCCTCAGGTGCTTGTCAGTCCTTCTGTGTAGGTACCTGGGAGGCTGCCATTGTGGGAGAGACATTGGAGACACAGCCTGGCCAGGGCACCATAATGGTGAAGACCCCACAGTGGCCCAGTGGTCAGAGTCAGGGTCCCATGCAACCCCGTGACCCAGCAAGTGGCTTACCTGCCCTGTGCTCCTCTAACCTCTGAAGTGCAGTCATCATGCCCAGCTTGCAGGGCTATGGGAAGAGTTAATGGAAGGGGCACTGAACAGAACTAGACCAGTGAATAAACATCAGCCTACGAAATAACCAAGAAGAATGTGAAGAGAGGTAGATGAGTTTCAATAAGGGGGAGAAGGCTGGGGTCTGGATTCTGTGGGGGAAGGTGGCTGAGGGAAGAATTGGACCCAAAGTGACTTAGGACAGTGTTGACCCCTCAGATGCCTGTCAGTGTTCTAAAGAGAGATGAAGTCGATTGTAATTTTTCTTCTTTCAGTTTTTCCTCATGACAAAACTTGCTTTCACCTTGGTGAAGTCAGTTAGTAAAACTACAAATGGTATTCTACCTTCCCAGTTAGCTTGCACTTGTGAGGGCATGACCAGCATCGCCATTGTGTTGTTGTGTTCCCTCCTCTGAGAACAGCTCTGTGGAAACTCAGTCAGAATGTGGGATGCAAAGGTGCTGCTGAAATGCCAGGCATGTGCTGACACAGTGGAAGGTCTTTGGGACCCAGAGTGTTATAGGAACCTGGGATGTCAGTCTCCCCATCTCCCAAGCCCTTGGTGGCGCCAGGCCCCGGGGTTCATCCCTGTGGGGAAGAAGATTGCCCACCCCCTTTCTGTTGGCCACTCTAAAATGTAAAACCCACTTGCATGCCCAGGAGGGACTTTCTCTTCTGGGAGCCAGTGCTGTTGACGAGGAAGTTTCACAGTGTTCCAGACTTCGGTAGAGGGTCACTAGACATTGTCCTCTCATAAGCTACTGATTAGGGGCAGCACATGCAGACATCTTGCATATCTCTAAACAGTTCACACTACAGACTAGCGTGCTCTTTGGACTGTTAGAAGTTGAGTCCTTAGCATTTTTAGGTCTAATCCAATTTGAAAGCCCATTTCAGAAATTCCAAAAGCAATTAAGGAAATTCATCCTTAAAATCTGTTCTGCTAGACTCTCTCCTGTTACCAACATCTGTGTTACTAAGGGGTCTCCACAGAGAAAGAACTAATAGAAGATAGATAGATAGGTAGGTAATACATAGATAAATAGGCAATTGATAGAGTAGATAACAGATAGATAATAGATAATAAATGATAGATAATTGATAGATAATAGATGATAGACAACAGATAGATGGACAACAGATTAATAGGTGATAGATGATAGAGAGATGATAGGGAGAGAGGTAGATAGATAAATAGGTAATTGATAGTAGATAACAGATAGATGATAGATAATAAATGATAGATAAATAATTGATAGGTAATAGATGATAGATAACAGATAGATGAATAACAGATAAACAGATGATAGATGATAGAGAGGTGATATATAGATAAATAGGTAATTGATAGTAGATACCAGATAGATAGATGATGATAATAAATGATAGATAAATAGATAATTGATAGATAATAGATGATAGATAACAGACAGATGGATAACAGATAAATAGGTGATAGAGAGAGAGATAGATGATAGATAAATAGATAATTGATAGACAATTATAGATAATAGATAGAAAACAGATAGATAGATAAGTAGATAATCAGACACACAGTCGAGAGGGAGCTTGTTAGGGGAATTGGCTTACATGATTGTGGAGGCTGAGAAGCCCATGACATGATGTCTGTGAGCTGGAGACCTAGGGAATCTAATGTCATGGCTCAGCCCAAGTCCAAAGCCCTCAGAACCAGGGAAGCCAGTGGTGTAATTTTCAGTCTGAGGCCAAAGACCTGAGAATGCAAGGGGTAGTGGTACCAGTCCTGGAGTCCCAAGGCCAGAGAGCCCAGGGTCCTAATGTCTGAGGGCCAGAGGTGGGAGTGTCATGGCTATGGGAGACAGAGAGGAAATTTTTTTCTTCTTTTTTGTTTTATTTGGCCTCCAGCTGACTGGGTGGTGCCCACCCCCATGGAGGTCAGGTCTTCTCCACTTAGGACACGACTCACATGCAGCTCTGCTCTGGAAACACCCAGAAGTAATACCTTGCCTGTTTTCTCAGTATCCCTTAACCCAGTCTGCTTGACGCCTGAAATTCAGTCACAAGCAGAGGGCCTTCTTGGAGAAGGGTCTGCAGCATCCTTCAATCTCCTCTCAGCCTCATGAAGGGCCAGAGGCATCCACTTGAGAGGCGTTCACATGGAAATGCCCTTGCCTGAAATAACATGCCATTGGGCTTACCAAGAGATCGTTTATGATGAGGAAAGAAGGAAATGAAGGTGTGAAACCTGACGGGACATTCCTTGTTTGAGGCAGGAGTGGAAAGAAGCAAAAGCAGATTGGTGGGGAAAGGAGCTAGCAGCAGTAGAGGACAGCCTGGGTGGGTGTTGAAGCAGGGAGGGGACGGAAGGAGAAACAGGGCTGGAGAGACCCATGGTGTGGAGGTGCCAGCAGGAAGCCCACTCCATCTCCAGAGGAGCCCACGACACAGCTGCCAGTGAGAAGCCACTCCATCCTCGGGGAGCCCGTGGATCCCAGTGAGAAGCCACTCTGTCTTCAGGGGTTTTTCCTTTAGAATAAAGTTCTCATTTATTTTTGGAAAGTGGAGTTTCAGTAGATGGTATATATATGTATTACATGTATTTATATTCATGTGTGGCGTGTGTGATCTATGTTTGTCGTGTCTATATATGCACGTGTGCATGCGTGTATGGTGTGCATCTATGGTGTATGTGGTATATGTGTTTTTGTGTGTGGGGGGTATATGTATGGTATGTATGGGGTGTGTGTGTTTGCGGTGTATACATGGTGTATGTGGTATGTATATGTGTGTATGGTGTGTGTGCATGTGTGCGTGATTGGGATAAGTGACATGTGAAAGATCCCCAGAGTTGTGTATGTTTGCAAGCTAGAGCTTAAGCCTGCATTCAGAAGCCTGCTGTGAAGGACAGGGACAGTGATTCCCCCCACCCAGGGGACCTGTGATGTGTCCAGGCTGCGGTTGGAGTCAGAGGAGACCTCACCATCTGCATGTGGACAGACCCCACGCACACGTGTGTGGTGAGGGGAGTAAGGAGCCCAGGAGGGCAGACAGGCCAGGGGTGAGCCAGAGAGAGCAGATGGCTAGACCTTGGGGGCAGGGACGTGATGGTCTCTGCTAAAGTGGGGACGTTACCACCCTGTCTGCTATTTCAGAAGAGTTTGCAGCCCTAATGACCACTGTGACTCAGAAACCACTCCCTTTCCTGCTGCTCCCAACCCAGCAAATCCTTCTTAGCATTTTAGCCCTTCCTGTGCATCTGGGGAAGCTGGTCCGTGTCTACACCACTTGCTCACTCTCTCAGTGACTCTGGCAGTGCTGGCCTCCTGAGCCTCAATGAGCCATGCCAGAGATGCTGCTGTAAGGAGCTCCCTTATTTCCCACAGAGGTGGAAGAGCAAGAATCATGCCTTGGTGTTGTCAGACCCACCCAGCTGCTATATACGATACATCAGGTAGGCGTGTGGGTGGGTCTCAGATTCCAACCTAGGTCAGAGTTGCCCGTGGAAAACCCACATGCGGGAATTCGAGATGACATAGAAGGAGCTTATGATGGTGGCACAGGATGATAGCCCCTGTTGGAAGCAACTTCACAAGCCTGTCTGACACACTTTTCTTAAAGGCGCCACTATAGACATTGTATATTAGATTTTTATTAAGCTGTTGGCAGGTGTTGTTTACATTGGAGAAATGAATAGATTTATTGCGAGTGGTATAGTCCCATCTTGATGGTAAAAAACGATCAGTTGTTAGAATACAATTTTTCATTCATGGACTTTCTACCTGTGAAGAGTTGGTGGTTAAAATTGCTTTGATAATAAGAGTGCTTCAGGATGGTTAGCAATGCTAGGTGCATGGATGCTTTTGGCCCTCAGGACCCTGAGGGACACGTAGCAGTAGGAAGAATTCAGTTTGACTACACAGACCATCGTGGGCTCATGCACTCACGCTCCGAACAACATTAGAATTCCATGAGAAAAGGATTGACAGCGGCGGGAAACTAT
>CAUYQG010238661.1:0-44959 GCA_963574415.1 Tarsius wallacei | reverse complement strand
CTCACTCTGTCACCCAGACTGGAGTGCAGTGGCCGCTCCCGGCCACCGCAGCCTTGACCTGCTGGGCTCCGGCGATCCTTCCGCCTCAGCCTTCCAAGTTGCTGGGACTACAGGCGCGCACTACCATGCCTGGCTAATTTTTTGATTTATTGTAGAGATGAGGTCTCGCATGCCCAGGCGGGTCTCGAACCCGCGGGCTCAGGCAATCCACTCACCTCAGCCTCCCAAAGCGTGGGATGACAGGCTGAGCCACCGAGCCCGGCTTTGAGTTCAGCTTCTTTTAACAAGGAAGGCCTGTGAGGTATGTGTAGAAAGCCTTCAGCCCCTTCATCTCTGGACACTTGAAGGTCACGGTGGGTTCAGGCTTTAGATGCAACTTTCCTAAGGACAGGTTATTTTCCACCAGAACACACTGTAAAAATGCTGCCTGCTTCATACTCTTGCACAGGAAATAACCCCTCTGGGAGGCTCTGACCTGCATGGCCTGAAGGAACATGCTGGGCTCTGGAGATCAGCTGCCTGATGTATTCCTCCTGCAAGGCGCATTCCAGAGACGACTTCTGGCAGGATCCAGATTGGGTCCAAGAGAAAGTTTGCTTTGCTCATTGCTTGGGAAAAGGATGGTACAATGCTGCCTCTGGCCATGGGATAGAGAAAGCAGGGTGCAGGGCACTTCCTGGCCAGCTGCCTGGGTCTGCAGCCTGACCTGGCCACTCGGGCTTACCCTTGGGCAAGTTGTGTGATTGCTCTGACCTCAGGGTCATGACAAGCCTAAGCTTCTGGCACACAGCATGCACTCAGTCTGGGGCGACGTAGTCTGTTATCATCCAGCTGAACATGGCTGCAGTGGCCACACATGCTTGTGGTGGCAACTGGGCAGTGCTTTCCCTAGGCCTTCCCTCCTGCAGGGGGCTTCAGAGTCCAGGAGGAACTTGGTGCTTAGAGAAGGCAGGCATTGCTGGACTTCCCTTCCATGTCTCCCCCTGAGCTGGGCCCCTGACTAGGACTCCCTCTCCCACCCCCCATCTCCTCATTTGCACACAAGCTCCTGACTGTGGGCTAAGGCTTCCACCCCACTATTGTGACCCTGGATCTGGAACCTCCAGCTCTCCCCTGACAGCTCGCCTCTTCCCGATGACACGTGCCATCTCAAAGCTTTTATTCCCCTCTCAAGGCTGCAAGGCAGACATCTCAGCTCTGCTTCTACATGGCCTTCCTGCTCTATTCTCACCCTCTGTCCTCTTTGTAGTTAGCTTCTGGTCCATGTTCCCTTGCTGGCCCTTCCCAGAAGCCCGTGCAAGACTCCATAGCAGCCATAGCTTTTGAAGGACCAAAAGGTGAGCAGAACTGGCCCATGGCCCACACAGATGTGGAGGCAGTGTCCTGCTTGGGCAGCTGTTCTTCCTGGTCTTATTCCAGGTCCTGCTCTGAACATGCCCCAGTCCCCACCCTTAGCACCTGTAGGCTTGCAAGCTGTGCGGGAGAACCTGGCCTATGCAGGGAGGCCTTGGGGTATGTGCTGGATGAGAACTTGAACTCTGGAGTCTGACAGGCCAGGAGGAAAAATCCCTGCCTTGCACCCATTGAGCTATGTGACCTTGGTGAAGGGCTTGAACCTTCCTGGGCCTCTGTTTTTTCATCTGTGAAATGGGGGTAATCATTTAGCACATGAGAATTAATATGAAGACTCACTGAGATGACAAATGCGAGAAGCTTAGCCCAGCACCTGACACAGTGATGGCTGAGTAAGTGGTGGGTTTTGTGAAGGGGCATACAGAGTTCTGACTGAGAGTATCTCCATCTTA
This sequence comes from Tarsius wallacei, assembly GCA_963574415.1. Taxonomy (NCBI): domain Eukaryota; kingdom Metazoa; phylum Chordata; class Mammalia; order Primates; family Tarsiidae; genus Tarsius; species Tarsius wallacei. The sequence continues at coordinate 43,154 of CAUYQG010238661.1, read as the reverse complement.
GTACTTTTAAAAAATATTGGAGTATTACATATATTCAGTAAAATGCACAAGTCTCAAATGTTCAGTTCAATGAATGTTTACACAAGTGTGCACCCATTTAAACACTCAGATCAAGGCATAGGAATTTCAATACTAATCAGGCTTCCCCCTGCCTCCTCTCAGTTGATAATACATCTCCTTTCCCTCAAGAAACATCAGATCAAATGGAATTATACAATATATACCTTTTGGGGTCTTACTTATTTCATTCAACATTACACTGCCTGATTCATCCAGGAAGTGTGTTAGTAATTCATTCATTTTCACTGTAGCATACTATTCCATTGTATGAATATACCATCATTTATTATCTGTTTTCCCATTCATGTTGTTTTCAACTATTATGGGACTATTATGAAGAAAACTTGGAACATTCCTTTCTTGTGTGTTTGTATTGATGAACATAAGCTCTCATTTCTGTTGGGCTTATACCTAGTAATAGAATTGTTGGGTCATAAGATATGCCTACTTTTTTTAGTGGATTGCTTTAGCTACTGTGCCAAACACTGTTATACATACTGCATGTCCATTATCTAATTTAATCCCCAGTCCTTTAAAGCAGCAGTCCCCAACCTTTTTGACATCAGGGACCGGTGTTATGGAAGACAATTTTTCCTCGGACTGGTGGGGTGTGTGCAGCCAAACCTCCCTGCTAATGTTAATTTGTATTTGCAGCCATTCCCTGGCATTAGCATCACCACCTCAGCTCCACCTCAGATCATCAGGCATTAGATTCTCATAAGGCGCGTGCAACCTAGATCCCTCATAAGCACAGCTCACAATAGGGTTCCTATGAGGATCTAATGCTGCCACTGATCTGACAGGAGGCGGAGCTCAGGTGGTAATGCAAGTGATGGGGAGCAGCTATAAATACAGATGAAGCTTTGCTTGCTGACCCGCTGCTCACCTCCTGCTGTGTGGCCCAGTTCCTAACAGGTCATAGACTGGTGCTGGTCTATGGCCCAGGAGTTGGGGACCCTGGCTTTAAAGTACACTGCCCTCATTTAGTAGGATGAGTACATTGAAGCAGAGCTGGGAAGTGACAGAGCCAGACTCTAAGCTGAGGCCTTGTGTCTACAGGGTCTGCACTGCCCTGCCTCTTCTCGCAGCTTCCCTTGAGGGTCACCAGAGTTGAAAGTGCCAGTCCCTCCACTGAGCTGACCACCACCGCAGGGCTGAGCCCAGCCTCCCATCCCTCCTCTTCCTACCCCTGCATTTCTACTCCACCCCCCCAGTGAACACGCCGCCTGCAAATAGGTGTGCAGAGGGGCGGTAATGAGTGTGCTCTGGGTGGCTGTAGCCGTGCGTTTCAACAGTTGTTCTCGTTGCCTTTTGATTCCAAATGAGTAGGAAATGCTATTAGTTCAGGCCTCGCCTGCCGCATGGCAAGGCCCTGGGATAGGAGTGCAGTGAGACGGGAAATTGTGGAGATAAAACTGGTGTGAAATGGAGGCCTTCTCACAAGGCTGGATGTGTCCGTGCGAAATGAAGTTACTTCTGAGAAAACGAGATTTAAAGAGATTCTGCAGAATTAGATTACACTTTCAAATTTCCTTATTAAAGGGGATTGATGCCTAGGAGGGGCCGCTGGCAGGCTCTGTTCCGGCTCCTCCTCGGCAGTTCCAGGTCTGGGTGTGGGCCCAGGCAGGCAGAGCACCCTGCAAGTGTCAGAGACCCAGATCCCGGGTCCACTGAGCTTCTCCCACTAGCGGCTGAGGTGAGTGTGAGGATTGTGGGACTGAATATCTGGATAATTTCTGATGTGCCACATGGATCCATGTGGGCAAAACCTAGGGACTCACGATCTTCTATTTCCAGGACTCTTACTTGTGGGTCTTGAAATCAGATCTTGATTTTGAGCTCTGACCCCTTTTTGGAACTGTAGTCTTTTGAAAGGCAGTAAACGTGCATGTGACTGCTTGTGCACATGTGTGCATCTATGCATGGGTGTAGATTTACACGAGCATACCCATGCATGTGTGTGCTTGGATACATGGGTATATATTTTCATGCAACTTACGAGTACCTACTTTATACCAGCATTGTGCTCAGTACTGGATTTAAATATTGTGGGGAGAATAAAACAGACACAGTCCCTCCTCATGTGTACAGAGGTAAGAATTTGTGCCCTGCAGCTGTGTGGCCCTTGCCACACACCTTCTGTGGGTCTCATCTCTGTACGGTCTCCTGCTTGGGTCTCTTAGCACCTCAGCATACAGCCTTGCAGCACAGAAGATGAGTCAAGTTCTTGGGCCCTGGAGACAGACTGCCAGGGTTCAAATCTCAGCTCTGTCACCTACTAATTGTGGAAGTTCTTACCCTTTCTTACATCCTAGTTTTCCCATTGTTAAAATGGGAATAATAACAGTACCTGTCTCATAGACAGTTGTGAGTAAAGCACTTAGAAGTGGAACACTGGTAGGTGCTCAGTCAGCATTATCACCCTGCAGATTGCTCAGAGCAGGCTCTCTGCCTGCCCCAGAGGGAGGGAAGTGTGCCCATGGTGAGGAAGGGTTGCCCTAGAGCTGCACAGGGCAGCTATGTTGTCCTAGGTGGGCTCTGGGCAGAGCCTGTAGCAAAGTCTCCCCAGCCCAAGTTGGAGAATGCCTGGGCACTGGTGTGGAGCCAGTGCTGAGGCATGTTGAGAAATTATAAGAAATACCAAGACTATACCTGCCTGTGTCCCCAGTGGTCTCCCCAGAGCAGCCACAGGTTCTCCTGAGCCCCTGAGCTGACATCCTCTGAGCTGCCACTGCAGCTGTCTCCCACATGAGTGGTCACTGGAGCAACCTGTTAGACAGATGGGGTGGCTTCTTCTGCCCAAACTTGCACTGAACGCTAGGCTACCCTGTAGGCTGAGCTGGACTCTGACCAGTGGCCTGTGTAACTTTAACCATGGTGGAATACCTCAAAATAGTGTCTCTCACTATTTTAGGGACCTGAGATGGAGCTGTGACTGAGCTCTTTTCCCATGTGTGAGTAGGGTGATATTAATCAGCGCTTTTGACTGCTGGGCTTAGTAAGTACTAAGCATGTCACACATATTAACTCCTTTATTCCTCATGCCTTTGAGATGAGTTCTGTTTTCATACGCATTTTACAAAAAAGAAAACTGGTTGGGTGTGGTAGCTTACACCTGTAATCACAGCAATTTGGAAGGCTGAGATGGGAGGATTGCTTGAGTCCAGGTGTTCAAGACCAGCCTGGGAAACATGGTGAGATCTCATCTCGATAGAAAAAGAAACAAAGAAAACTGAGGCACAGAATTAATTCAGGTCACACAGTCAAGAGTGTCAGACGCACCCAAACTGAGGGATATTTTATAAAATAACTGACCTGGACTCTTAAAAAATGCCAGTTTCTTGAAACACAAGGGAAGACTCAGGAATTTTTCCAGATTTAAGTAGACTGAACTTGTCAACTGAATACAACACATGACCTGGGATTTTGCCATAAGAGATATTATTGAAGGAATTGATGAAATTTGACCGAGGCCTGTAGATTAGATAATAATATTATGTCAGCGATAATTTCCTGGTTTTGACCGTTGTACTGTGATTATGTAAGAGAATGCCCTTGCTTTTAGCAAAGTATTTGCAAAACAAAAGTATTTAGGAATATTGCTTCTCTGTGTCTGAAACCAACTCTGAAATGATTCAGGGAAAAAATTATAGGTAAATAGGTAGGTAGATAGGTGGGTAGGTAGATATGAGAAGGATAAATCAAATGTGGGAAAATGTTTCTGCTTAGAGAATTTGGGTGAAGGGTATACAGGAATTCTTTCTACTATTCTTAATTCTTTTCTGAAAGTTTGAGATTTTGTCAAAATAAAAAGTTAAAAGAAAAATAAAACAAGTGTCAGGGCAGGGATGGCATCCTGGAACTGTCAGTTCCTGTTCGTCCCCCCACCCCCACCCCGTGCCAGACTCTGTGCTGTGGCTTCGTGCACATAACTTCTCTGTCCTCACCACAGTCGGAGTAGAAAGTGACCGTGATGGCCTCCATTTCACAGATGCAAGACAGAAAGATAGAGGGATTTGATCCAGGGCCTTTCCCACACTCAAAACTAGACTCTTTGACTTCAAGGTCCAAACTCTTAGCCTCAGCCCTGCTTTGATGCTGACTGACCTTTGGGAGAGAATGGGGACAGGCAGGATAAAGGCATTTCTTCCTGGAGCAGTAGCAGAGTGAAGACCTGGGTCACAGCAGACAGGATCCATTTGCAGGACAGAGAGGAGCTGTGCTCCAGGATCCTTCAGGAAGTGGGTTCAGCAGTGCCAAGCAGCAGGACACTCTGGCATGGGGAAGGGGCCTCAGATACCCAGTGGAGTTGCCAGGGGTGGCCACAGTGGCCTCCAGCAAGGGAGCCACAGGAATAGCCTAGAATGACCTGGGGCTGGTGAGATAGAATTCTGAGGTGGAAGACTGGCCTTGGAGGATCTCATTGGGAGCTCTGTCCAAGCTGGAGGCACCAGCAGGACTGGGAGCCCACAGGCTTGGCAGTTTGGAAAAGTCCATGCCCTGGAGCTGAGGGGCAGCTGGACTGGGAAATGTAGGCAAGAGGTATCGAGGACTTGGGTCTGAGGTCCATATAAAGAAGAGGGTGTTTCTCCTGGCAGGAGGAAGAGTGTGGGAGGGGCAGGATGACCTCTGGCAGTCCCTCCCTGTCACCTGGACTGTCTGGCTTTTCCCCAGATTAAAGAACTGAGGGTGAGTGTCTGGCAGCCGGATGAGTCAGACCAGGAGGCTTCACTCTGCAGCCTGGTGGCCTCCTTCCACTCACAGCCCTGCCTCCACGCCCTTCTCCCCAGATGTAGGGATTGGAGTTTAGCTTGTCTCCCTCAAATGTCATTCCCCCCAACACTCTGAGACTTAGGGGTGGCACCCAGGCTGAGTGAACTGGCTTCTTTTGCGGGGCCCAGTACATGCATCTGAGTGTGTGCCCAGGCGTGCGTGTAGGCGCAAACACCAGCCATTGTAAAATATCAGTGTTTTCATGGGTGAGTAGTAATTACTGGGTAATGCTTTAAAACCTTTCCTGAAGGAGCGCAAAGCTGTTTTTTTTTCTAAAGTCAGGAGTACATTAAAAGGATTACCATGTAGATTTGATTTTTAGATAACACTAAAATGGATCCCAAATGGACTTCAGCAAAGGGATGCTATCTCCTTAATGGAAAGTGCATGGCCCGAGGCTCAGCTCCCAGAGCCAGGCTGGGGAGGGCAGGAGGGAAGAGGTGTCTGCAGGGGGCAGGCTGGCGGGTTGGGTAGGGGGCTGGGGAGGAAGAAAAGGAATGAGGACCCAGACCGGTAGGAGCAGGAGATTTCAGGGCCCCCACTTAAAGTTCCTTCATTTTTTCAGGGTGTTTTCAAGTCTCCTGTCCTAGCCAAGCAAGAGCAAACACAGCATGGGTGCTCCAATAAGAAAGTGACTCTGCTGGCCCACTTGACCCTAGAGCTCTTCCACCCACCTGAAAGAAGCCAGTGATTGTTTTTATTTTTCTTTTGGGGCAATGAGGAAACGAAGGCTCAGAGAAGCCAGGGGGTCTGCTCTGGACCCCACAACCAGACGGCTGCAGCTCTGGGATCCAAGCCCAGGCCCTTCCCAGGCCTGCAGCCTTTCCAGGCAGGGGAAGCTCAGCTCTGGGGTCCCCTCAGCCAGGCTGACCCTGGTGTTCCATGTCTGTGGATATGTGACACCTTGGTAAAAGCTGTGCGGCTTCTATAAAAGTTCTCCAGAGCCCAGGAATCAGAGTTCAGCATCCCCAAGAGAGGTTCCTGGACCTTACAGATGACCTGCCTGCATGATGGCTCAGCTTGGTGGGGGAGAACCTGGGACACTTGTGGCTTCACTTCTCACAGCTTCCACGGGGCCCTCTAGGTGCCAGGTCCCCTTGTGATGCAACTGCTGTCTGGTGCTGTAGATCACAGTCTCATAGTCTCTGTGAATAGGCACGCTGAGGCCCAAGCTTGGAAGCCAGCCTGTCTAGGAGCCAGGCCAAATGGAGAGTGAGTGGGACAGATGCTTCTAGTGCTGGGGTCTCTCACTGTCCCCCTTCATTTTGTGGGCTCGGTGTAGCCTCTGCGCGTGGATGTTCCAGCCACTCACCTGCCTGCTGGTGATAGCCCAAGTGGGAGGGGCTCAGGACCCCTGGGAGGGCACCCAGGCCTGCTGCAAGCCCAAGTGAACAAGGGAATGTTAGCCTTGTAGGGGCTGTAGCAGGGACCTGGCGTGATATTTCCCCATCTATATTTACAGCTATGCTGGCTGAGTGCTCCCTAAGCAGGCCTCAGGGACAATAGTCGTACCCTTGGGAGTCCCTAACCATCCCCCATCCAGCTATTTTAACCACTTCCACAGCTCCCTGTAGGCCAGTCATTGGAAGGGGCCTCACAGGCCCCCTAAGCTCTCAGGGGTACCTGCCCCCCAACTGCCCTCCACAGGCTTCTCAGGAGCTCCGAGCCTGGGCTGGACCCTGCTGGAGGAGACACAGGCAGGCCTGAGGACAGAGTCGTCCTGAGCCCCATCACTCTCTCAGACCAATTAACCTTTAGAGCTACATTAAGGAAATTAGGCAGCAAACTTCCCAGCTAGCAGACGGGCCCTGCAGGGACTAGAGGGAGGCGGGAGAAGAGAGCCCACTGGCCTCACCCACTGCAGCCTGCGGGGCCCCTCACCTGTCCAGGAGGAATCCGAGAAGGCAGCTAGGCTGAGAAAGAGCACAGGAAAGGGGAAGGAGCTCCGGGGCCAGCTTGAAGGGTGACTGATACTAGCCCCTCTGACCATCTGGGCCTCAGTTTCCCCATCTGTAAAATGAGAGCATTTGATTGGAAAAATTCTGAGGGTTCTTCTGACCTGACATCTGTGGATTCTGAGACTGAGGCCCCAGGGTAGCTGGTTCTCCTCGAAGCCTCAAGAGGGACGCAGAAGGAAGGGAAGTGGCCCAGGAGCTCAGACGTTGGCTGGGGACAGTGAGGGCGGGGGGGTGGGGGTAGGGGGGAGGAGTGGAAGAGGAAGGATTCTGGGGTATGGGGAGAGCTCTGGAGCCCTGGAGACAGCTCTTTAGAGAGGAGGGGACTAGTAGGAGGTCAGACTCCATGGACTTGTTGGAAAGCTGGGGAGGCAGAAGGGATGGGCCCAAGAGTCAACCCCTCTATCCAGCTGTGCTGTGGTCAGGGAAGGAGCGTACACATCCTTGTCTTCATGTGGGTTCTCAGGCAACTCCCAGAGGCTCCCTGCCCTGTGAAGTCACATGCTGGGGCTTCTGAGGGCCCCTGCACTTCTCTGCAAGTCTAGTCTTCACCATGGCCAAGCCTCATGGGTCTACATAGATGTCCAGGCTTGTGTACGTGGGGTGTATGTGAGTGTACATGCTTGCCTGCCGGGAAGCTCTGACCCTCTAGTAAACACCATGCTGAGATTCCTGCCCTTGGTACTTGGTGCTTTCTTGTATGTCGGGAAGCTTCTCTGGGCTCCAGGAGCGGGCCAGTGGTTCAAACACTCTTATCCTGATAGAATGAGCCAAGGCTTGGAACCTCCCCTCCCTCAGGCCAGGGCAGGTAGAAGTTTGGCTCTCGCTGAAGCCTTCCTGAGAGGAGCTCCAGGCAGGCCTCCCTGAACTGCCTCCCCTCACCTGCCTGGAGTTCAAGGGCCTCCTGCTCCCTCCTGGGAGTGTCCCGGGGGCATCTCACTTCCTTCTTGAGACATCCACAGTCCTGCATGAATAGACCAAGAGTCTGTAGCCTATTTGGTTTAAATGGTCAAACATACAAGCAGGCAGTGTGAGGAAAACTTGAGTTGGCACAGAGATCTGGGAGTTCTAGTGGACCCCACATGTGTGAGGAAACTCTATTCTTAGGCCCGTGGCTGGAGGAGCCAGTGGGATGGTGGCTTCCTGAGGGGGGCTTAGGCTTGTTCTGGATCAGACAGTGAGGAGGGGCCCCAAACAAAGAGGATACCAGGGGATGGGAGAATTCTGGAACCCTGGAGGGAGTAGGGGTCTTTTGGAGAGATGGGGACCAATAAAAGGGTAGACTCCAGGAACTTGTTGGAAAACTGGGGAGGCTGAAGGGATGGGCCCCAGAGTCACATGGGGGATGGTGGCTGGAATGGGGAGGTACAGATCAGAGAGGCCAGGCGCGGGCCTGTATGTGTGCCCTGGAGTAGGGCAGACTCAGGGCTTCCCATTGTTGCCAGCAGCCTCTGGAGGGACCTTCATTGGGCCAGGGCAACAGGCCATGCCAGGCAGCCTGAAGGACAGGACCCAGAGCCAGGGAAGGAGGTTACTGGGGAGAAAGGGAGGGCTCCCAGGAGTCCCACATCCAGAGGTGGTAGCAGACAGACCCTGAGAACTCCCCATCCCTAGGGGGATGTGCCCCAAGGCCCAGAGCTGCAGGCCCATGTGTGCTCACATGTGTCTGTCCACCTGCAGGTGTGCCGATGCTCTCCGTCCAGCCCAAAGGGAAGCAGAAGGGCTGTGCGGGCTGTAACCGCAAAATCAAAGACCGCTACCTGCTGAAGGCGCTGGACAAGTACTGGCACGAAGACTGCCTCAAGTGTGCCTGCTGCGACTGCCGCCTGGGTGAGGTGGGCTCTACCCTCTACACCAAGGCCAACCTCATCCTGTGCCGACGCGACTACCTGAGGTAGGCCACCTTCCACCCTCCCCAGCGCTTGACCTGCTCAGGAAGGCCCCTGTCCTTAAGGCCCAGCATGACCGTGCCCCCGGCTCTAGACCCAGTATGCCATGTGTGTAGCCTGTGTATCCACTCGTTCTTGCCCGTTCTTCCCCTGCCTTGCCTACCCCAGATGCCCAAGGAGCCTCTGGGGGGCAGGCCCATGTCTTCATTTCTTGGGACTCAGTGTGCAGCATGGGCCGGGGCAGGCATTTGTAACCGTTGGGCACCTGAGATAAGCTTCTTGAGGGCCCCTGCCTTTGTCAGATGCTTCTGACCCACCTGTTCCTGGAATCTGGAGGGGGCACCTCCGAGGGGATTTGAGGAGCCAGGTGAGCAAGCTCTGATTTCCTGGGGCCCCTCTTCCCTGAGAGTCTCCTTCCCACCTCTCTCCCAGTGCACAACTCCTTCCCTTTCCAGGTGGCCCTTGGGATTAGGCATCCTACTTGCCTATTCCCAAGAGCCTGGCAGGAGCCATACTCTAGGAGAAGGACCCCTGATGTCAGAGCTTAAAGTCCTGGGTATGAGCTAGCTCTGAGCCTCTGGCTTCTAACCTTCTCCCAGCCTCAGTTTACTCCTCTGTGAAGTGGCGAGGAAATGATGCTTCCCTGCCTTGCATTCCTCTGAGCTCCAACTTGCCCTCCCCACAAACTGCATCCTATTCCCTGGGGCCGCCTCCCCCAATTAACCCTCCCTGAGGCCATTTATGACATCAGCAGGGCTGGAAGGAGGCCACAAAGCAGGGCCTTGGCTGAGACCCAGCACCTGCATTTGGCTCTGTCTCAGGCTGCTGGATGGTGGCCGGGCCTTGTGGGGAAGGAGGGCCCATCGCATTAATTAACAGGTCAGGGCAAGGGCTTCCTGGGGCTCCCTCTGCTCAGGTCTGGGCATGTTGAGGGGCTGGGTTATCAGTAGATGCTTCTCTACTTCCCTGAAAGTCCTGAGATTTACCTACCGGCACCCCCTCTCTTCACTCCTTCCTTTTGCAGGAGTTTTTAAAAAAGCGATGCAGTAAAATGGAATCTGTGACTTAGTGCTCCTGGCCAGGGCAGGAGGGGAAAGGCTGAGGCCAGGAGGAGGGGTTAAGGATGCTCCTGGGGACCTGGAAAGGTTAGGGTGATGCCCTAACTCTCCAAGTGGGTTAGGGCATCACCTGGGGGCTGCCCCTACCAGGTTAGGGAGAGGTGACAGATGGTCTGATGGGTGCACATGACTCAGAGAGGGTGGACCACAATGCAGGATGGTCTTGACGGAGGAGCCAAAGCACCCACAAGCATCCCGGGCCCTGCCAGCTACGAGGAATGAAGGTATTTTCCTGCTCTCTGACAGAGGCGAGGAATGGTTTTCGCAGCCAACTAGGCAAGCAGGCCAGGGTAGGCGAGTGGTTTCCGTGAGCCGTTCAGCCCCGGAGAATGTCTGTCCAGAACCTTCCCCCCTGCAATGACTGTTCATTGGGCTGGTGGCAAGAAAGGCCCCTCTTGGCAGGCAGATGCTGTGGCTCAGCCTTTGTCTGCCTTAATCTTAGCCACCAGGCAGCTCAGGCTGATGAATAATGGAGCCAAGCTCGTCTGCAGGCGCCTGGGCTTGAGTTGGACAAATCAGGGATTAGGGGGGCCTCCCGCCTGCCTCTCGGCCCCCTTACCTCACTTGGGGTTGCTCCGCCAGTGTGCGGAAAAGAAGGAGGAGCCTGGTTGGCTCAGACCACTGGAACGTCCAGCCAAGGATTGGCCTGCATGGGGAGGAAGTAACCTCCCTGTCCCGAGAGATTTGCAGCCAGCAGCTGAAAGGAGGGGTGCCTGCCTCAGAGAGGCATTTGTGTCAGCTGTCCTTGGCGCTTCCGTTGGGCTTCAGTTCTGTTTGAGAAGCATTTTTGAGCAGGTTCATCCATCCCCATTTCACAGAAGAATAAATTAGGGGTTCGGAGAAAGAAAAAAAGAGACCTAGGCAAATGGCACAGTGAGTTTGTGCAGAAAAAGGATTTGACAAAACACTGTAATTTTATTTTTTATTTCATTTTTATTTTGAGTTGAAGTTTCACTCTGTCGCCCAGGCTGGACGGCAATGGCATGCTCACTGCCACTGCAGTCTCGACCTGCTGGACTCAGGTGATTCTTCCACCTCAGCTTTCCAAGAAGTCTCTGGAACTACAGGCGTGCACCACCATACCTGGCTAATTTTTTTATTTATTGTAGAGACAAGGTCTCGCCAAGTTACCCAGGCTGGTCTCAAACCTGTGGGCTCAGGCAATCCACTCGCCTCGGCCTCCCAAAGTGCTGGGATTACAGGTGTAAGCCATCACACCTGGCTGAAGCACTGTAATTTTAAAGGTGGGCAGTGCCATCATGAAGTGGTCTAGAGCACCCCTTCGGGAGCAAGGCCCTATTACTTGACGAGCTGTCTCTCTCTCTGTGACTCATTTTTCTTTAAAATGGGGAATCATAATATATCCACCTCATAGGGTTGTTGTGAGGATTAAGTGAGTTGATCTTTGTAAATCTCTTGGAACAGTACCTGACATGAAGTAAACAACACCCAGGTGTTTGTCTAGTGATTTGTGACTGAGAACTTACCGGTTTTCACAACACAGTGAAGGGTGTCTTTCAGTCTTTGTTTTACAGTTGAGGTAAATGAGGCTCAGAGAGACTCAGTGACTTGCCTGAAAACACACAGCCCATGAGTCGCAGGCTGCTTCTGAAATCCATGCTTGTGCTATGAGTCTGGAGCCCTTGCTCAGGGGCCAGTCTAGTGCTTGCCTGGTGGCTTCAGGTGCTTGAGGGTCTCCAGTGGGAGCCTAGGCGGAGCCTTGGGAAGGGCTGTATCAGTCAAATCCTGACCCCTACACACCCTCCCTGAGGGTGCCGATTGCTGCCATCGGTACCCTCCCCTGCCAAACCCACAGGGCTGGGGATGGGTAGATCCCTGGCTGAAGGCAACTCCCTTGACCCCCAGCTCCCTGGCAGGCCTCTGAGTCCTCTGTACCCTTCCCTCACAGGCTCTTCGGCACCACGGGAAACTGCGCTGCTTGCAGCAAGCTGATCCCAGCCTTTGAGATGGTGATGCGGGCCCGAGACAATGTGTATCACCTAGACTGCTTCGCCTGTCAGCTCTGCAACCAGAGGTGAGTGCGGCCTGGTGGGCCCAGTACACCTACCAGACACCTGTCTGCAGCCTGCTGGGCTGAGCCAGGAGCACTGGGGAGGCATGTGTGCAAATGCAAGTTCTGTCTGTGTGTGCGCACGTTGTTGTGACCATGCATGGGTTTTGTGGGTTTTATGTGTGCCTGAGCACTGGGGACAAATGTGGATACCCCAATACTGGGTGTGTATACCTTTGTGTGGCATATTTCTGTGTGACTATAATGGGTGAGAGTACACATGAGTTCACTGCATGTACATTGTGTGAGTGTGCATGTGTATTTTTAAATGTCATGTACAAGTGGGTACGTGTGCATGAAGGAATTAATATGCACACATGCATGTGTTTTTTAAATGTCCAGGCCAGGTGCAGTGGCTCACACCTGTCATCTCAGTACTTTGGGAGGCTGAGGCAGGAGAATTCCTTGAACCCAGGAGTTCGAGACCAGCCTGGGCAGCATAGTGAAACCTTGTCTCTATGAAAAGAGCAAAAATTTTAAAAAATAAAAAAATTAGCCGGGCACAGTGGCTTATGCCTGTAATCCCAGCACTTTGGGAGGTAGAGGCAAGAGTATTACTTGGGTCCAGGAGTTCAAGACCAGCCCGGGCAACTCAGCAAGACCTCATCTCTACAATAAATCAAAAAGGTAGCCGGGCATGGTGGCACGAACCTGTAGTTTCAGCTACTTGGAAGGCTGAGGTGGAAAGATTGCCTGAGCCCAGCAGATCAAGGCTACGGTAGCTGTGATCATGCCACTGCACTCCAGCTTGTATGATAGAGTGAGTGACTCAAAATAAATAAATAAAAATTAACTGGGTGTGGTGGCGTGCACCCATAGTTCCAGCTACTCGGGAAGCTAAAGTGGAGGGATTATCTGAGCCCAGGAGATTGAAGACTGTGATGAGGCATGATTGTGCCACTGCACTTCAGCCTGGCCAACAGATTAAGACCCCAACTCAAAAATAAATAAATGCTCCTGATGTGCAGGCATGCATGTGTTTTTAAACATCTGTGTACAAGAAGGGTTCTGTGTATGTGTCCCCTGTGTGCATGATGAGGTGAGAGCTGAGTGTGCTTGTGCACATGTGTTTTAAATGTGCAAGTACAAGGTGGAATGTATCCTTGTTCCTTTGTGTCCGTGTGTGTTCATGCATATATGTTCCAGTGAGAGAGGGTTCTCACTGGATGGTGAGATCCCTTCAGGGAATGGCCACTCACTCCTGACTCCACTCCTGTGATTTTGGTTCCAGCCTAGCCTCTTTTCTGTTCTTTGGTCCCTGCCCAGTGTCCCAGCCCTGTGGGAGACCCCTGGGACCTAAGGGGCCAGAGCCCTTCAGCCCTGGCTGAGGCCTAGCTCCAAAGGCAAGCCCTTTTCTCAGGAGCCCCCAGGTAAGGTAGGAACTCATACAAGTCCTCCCAGAGAGGATGAAGCCCAGAGGGACTTACGGGGAACGCTGACCAGTCTGGGAGCTCTGGCCAGACACGCTGCTAGGAGGGCTCGGTGAAGTTACAGCGCCATCTGGTGGTTGAACTGGGATCTGCTGGGTCTGGGCCAATGATCCTGGGGGCTCACTAAAGGCTTCAGACACCCTGGGGACATCTCTGGGGAGAGGACTGAATCCTCCAATACATGAGAAGGACTAGGAGACCAAAGCAGTGGAACAGGGTCACTTCTTGGGAGGATGCTCTAGATTCTGTTTTGAGGAAGAATGTCCTTTACTGAGCCCATCCCCTTAAATTGGAGAAAGGGATAGATGGATGGAAAAAGCAACGATTTTATCCCTCCCTCTTTTCCCCTCTCTCCTTTTCTCTCTCTCTCTCCTCTCCGTCTTTTTCTGTTTATTTGTCCTCGCTTTCTCCCTCTCTGGGACTGGGGTGAGTTGTTCCTGCACCTCCTTGCCAACACTCCCAGACCCCGGCCCTCTCCTCCACAGGAGACCTGACTGTCGAAGACCTGTGGCCCAGGTTTGCCCGTCTGACTGTCCTACTACCACCCAGGCTGCAGGGCTTGACCAAGGGCAGGGCTAGCCCAGGGTAATTGACCAGTTTTGCTAAGGGACTTTTGGCAATCCCTTCTGGAATCCCCATCACTGCGTCTCATATGTCCCACCTCCTGGGCCAGGCTGGGTCCTGTCTGAAGCTACTGCTACCCACTGAGACCCCCTCCCATGGCTTCTCTCTCTTGCTTGCGTTTTCCAGATTTTGTGTGGGAGACAAATTCTTCCTGAAGAACAACATGATCTTGTGTCAGATGGACTATGAGGAGGGGCAGCTCAACGGCACCTTTGAATCCCAAGTTCAGTAACGCCCGGCGCCCGGCCTCCGGGCCCGTCTGTCCGTCGGCCCACCTGCCCACCCGCCTGGGTGGCCGGCCAGCCACTCTGCCAGTGCAGGCCGGCCAGCCACTCTCCTGCCTCATTCGAACTTCTCCGTCCTTGATGGGAGGGATGACCCTTCCTCCACCACCACCGCCCGTCTGTGTGTGACCCGTCCTGGGGCCAGGCTGGGCCTGTACAGTCTGTCTTCTGTATATAAATGGGAACATTTATTTTATGAGAAATGTAATGCGATTTTATTACTGGCGTGGATTAAACTTATGAATGTTTCCGGGGAGTTACTCTGTGTTGTCCACATGACTGATACAAGCCTGAGGCCCCTCCCCACGGCCCCTCAAGGGGTGGGACACAGTGAGGGTGTGGGCCTCCAGTGTGTGCTGTTGCCCAGCAGGGGAGCGACACATTGGCTTTAGGGAGAAGGAGTGGGAGGAAGCAGACAACCCGGAGCCCCTTCCCCCAGCCACAGGTGAGAAGGGGGGTGTCCTCCCCTCACCACCCTGCCCCTGAATAGACCCCCAAGAAGAGGGGTGAAATGAAGCCTTCCCTACCCTGTGTTCCTGTGGGCCATCCCTCCCCTCTCCCCTGTCCCATTGAGAGTCCAGACCGACTGCCCAGATGGGGACTCAGCTCTGACCTTCTCTATAGTAGGATCCCAAATCCTGTGTCTCCTACAATGGGAGCACCATGCTGAACGCTCTCTTCCCCTCCAGGATGACAGACAGCTTTTTTTGTCTCTGCCCAGCATCTTGGGCCCAACTTGGGGTCCAGCTTTCTGCTCTTCTGGGTGAGCGAGAACAATCCTGTTTCCCTTCAACTCAGCCCATGTGGGCTAGAGGCATCGTTCATTCAGCCAGCAAACCCTGATTCACTCTGTGCCTCAGCCCTGTGCTGTGAGTGGGGGTGACCTGGAGCAAATCAGACACAAGGATGAATCATAGATCAGATACAGCCCCTGCCCCTCAGGAACTTGCTGTGGGGGTGAGAGCAGAAGCCAGAGAGGGAGGAAGCCAGGAAAAAAAGCACAGCATGTCGTGGCATGGACAGAACACTGTGGGGGACTCAAGACAGGCCAGTTGCCCCTGGGGACACAGGGCCACTGTGACGACTTAGGAGAGTCAGAGATGGACAAGTCAGTGGACACAGGCAGACAGATGCATGTGCCAGCAACAGGACAGACACACAAGTAGACGAGTAGGCAGAGATAGGCAGGAGAGACGGATACATACGTAGACAGGTGTGTAGGCAGAGATAGGCAGGAGAGACAGACACACAAGTAGATAGGCGTGTAGGTAGGAGAGACAGGCACACAAGTAGACAGGCGTGTAGGCAGAGATAGACAGGAGAGACGGACATACAAGTAGACAAGTGTGTAGACAGAGATGGGCAGGGGTGACAGAGGCAGGCAAACCTCAGCACACAGCTCCAGCCAGAAGACAGCCAGAGCTTCAGCACACAGGCAGATACCAGGGTGTTATCCACCTCCTGGCTGAATTGGGTTTACTCAAGGCAGCAGGGGAGATGTACTGGTCTTGGTTGCAGCCACGGTGCCAGGCGCAGAACCTGGAACTAAACACACATCATATCACTGAGCAGTAATAAAAACAGAGGCTCCTTGGGTTCCAAGCCTGGACAGGGAAGGCCATATGAACAGGCTCTCCGCCCCCTGCCGCCCCACTCATCCTTTTTAGGGGCTCTTTTCACGCTGACCACAGCCCAGAGCCGAGGGCAGATGTACCTAGACTACTAGCCCAAGCTCAGCCCGCTCCTGGCAGGGAGCTGGCTGGGCTGGGCGGGGGCCCCACCTTCCCCAGGCCTGCTTCTCCATTTTGAAGTGGGAGGAATGGCTGGGCTCTCCTGGTGCATCGAGGGGCTACCTCTCCCCATTGTGGCTTTTGGTCAGTGGCCAAGACAACAGAAAGGAATTGAGAGGGCCAAGAATCTTGGAGTTCTCAATTTTGGGGGAATCCACCTTCTGTGAAGGAGCTGCCCCGAATGTGAGAGAGAGAGAGACAAGATGGGTCTGGTTGTAGCAGGTGTGTGTGTGTGTGAGCCGTGGTTCCCATCGAGGACTGTAAAGCTGGGGAGCTGTGATCACGTGAGATTGTAGGTGAGTTTGAGTACTTATAGAGACAGGGGACTGGAGTCCATAATGTGGAATTTTCTTGCTCGACTTGAAAAGCAAGATTGCAGCAGAGCCCCCAATGCCAGACCCTCCCTGGTCCTTAAGTCTAGGAAGGCTGTGCCCACCCCAAGAGCCCCAATTCCTAACTTCAGAGTTTGCTGCCAATAAAGTTGTAACACAAGTTAATTACATGGTTATCAAGAGATAACGGAGCCACTCGAATGCAGTTTCTGGGCAATTACAATTGTTTCCAACAGAGTTACCATATTGCAGCCATGAAATAACATGTCATTTTGCAGTAATTATGTAATTAACTTGTCTCACCACTCTAGGTTGCACAACAATTAATTCACCCACAATGAGATAGACTCAAAAATCAGGCAGGCAGGTTTTAAAAGCCCCCAAGAACAGAGGCGGCCTTGTAGGAAGACCCCATCCCTGCCCCGCCCATCCCATCCCTTGTCAAGGGGCTTCCCCAGCTCAACAGGGCATGGAACATGCCCACTCCAGCCTCATGAACCCAGTTATTGTTCTCTTCCCATTCTTATGCAGGAAATGGGGTTGATCTGATTCCCAGGTCAGCCACAGGCCTCGGATCTACACTGTGAAGTGCTGTGCCTACATGAGCTGAGGTCACCATCTTAGACGTCATGAGGTCCTGAGTAGGAAACTCCTGACCTGGCAAGTCCACAGATGCCCCCAAGAAGAGACCATGTGGGCCTCTCACCTCAACAAGTGTGAAACCGATAGGTGGGAGCAGTGGGATGGTGGAGGGGGAGGGACAGAGAAGAACCCAAGCTCTTTCTGTTACAGGGTAACTGAGGCAGGGCAGGGGCTTATGCACCTAGAGAGGATTCACAGACCCTAGCGGTGACCCAGGAAAAGCCTGACCTTCCTCCCCAGTCACCGCGTAGAAGAAATGTGGTTAAGTGTAGAGCATGAATTGTCTTGGCCCAGTTTTCCTTGGGGTTGAAGCCCACCGCAGAGGATGTGGGGGTGGGAGGGACAGGGAGAGCTGGGTCTGAACCATCAGAGGCTGCAGCAGCCTGTTCCTCAGCCCAGGGTGTGTGGGGGGTGGGGATGTGGGCTGGCGCTCTACTGTAGCCATGTACAAATCCCTCTTCCCACAGCCAGACCTTGGGGCTTCATCTCACTCTCACCTTCCCTGGTGGTTTAGTGTCAGACATACCCTACCGGGAGGTCTGGGACCCATGGAATATGGCACCTGCTTGTGCTCCCACTCCTTGGCCTGAGCTGGGCTGCACAGTCTGGATTTGGGAAGAAGTTTGATTCCAGCCCTAACACTTCTGCAGGGTCCATCATGAAATCCATGAATCCCATCTCCCGGGCCTGCTCCTGGAAACTTTGCCCCACATCATGGGACACACAGGAGCCATTGGCAGGATTCACATGACATTCCTGCCTGAGAGATCTCATCTCTGCAAGGAGACACTTGCTCTTTCTCTTAATGCAGTCAGAGACAGTTCATGGCCAGACTAAGTGAATCTGGACTGTGGGACCCCAGCACCACCCAGGGGGCCAGGTGAGGTAGGCTCAGGAAAGATGCTTCGCAGCTGCTTCTGTGCATCATCCTTGATGAAAAATGCCACTGAGCAAATTCTGCCACCAGTCTTTAAGTCAATATTTAGCTGTCTATTACCTCTAAGATTGGAATTACCTAAAAATGAATGAATAAAGATGAGCTGATAGAAAGACAGGTTCATCCTGGTTCATCCTGAAGAATAGTTGGTCAAGCCTGGTTTATCATGAGAAGATAATCAGATGAAACACACACACACACACACACACACACACACACACACACACACACAGCTATACCCGGAAAAGAGGGAGAGAAATCTCATGACAAGCCTCATGTCTGCACCTGGTCCCTGGGGCAGACATTCACGTTGCTTTATTCCAACAAGGGTGGGCACTTCCTGTCCCTGGGACATGAGGTTGAGGATCTCCCACATCTTTTCAGACCACCGGAGTTGTCTACTCTTGAGCTCCTTCCTGCTGGGGCCATTCTGTCACCCAGCAATAGCTGGCCCATCCTACCATTGGGTGTGTCCCCAACTTCTACAGTGTCTCTCTGCCCCTGCCACCATATTGAGGTCCCCTTGAGGCCTCATCAGTCTCCAACACCAACACATTCTTCCTTCCTGGCTGGGTCCAGTGCTCACTTAATAGTTTCCCATCCTGTGCTCCCTCCCTTTCACCACCTGTATCCCCTTCTTGGGTCACGGGATATCCCTTAACGGGGCTCCTGGTACCTGGGTTAGACTCCCATGACCCTCCCTCTAAGGGAGTAGGGGAAGAGCCAGGAGTGAGGAAGGGGGTGCTACTCAGAGCAGCCATCAGGGGTGCTGGGGCAGAGGCCAGAGGAAGAGGCTAGAGCATGCCTGGGCCAGGTCTCAGGGGAGAGGGAACCCTGTAGCTCAGAGAGGGAGAAATTAGCTTTTAAAGCCTATTTCCAGTGGAGGAAAAGCAGATTTGGATTCAAATA
Source organism: Tarsius wallacei (assembly GCA_963574415.1). NCBI lineage: Eukaryota > Metazoa > Chordata > Mammalia > Primates > Tarsiidae > Tarsius > Tarsius wallacei. The sequence goes on along the minus strand of CAUYQG010238661.1, from coordinate 24,340 downwards.
TCTTGGAATCTCCAAAACGATTTTATTCTCAGGCGCCGTCCTTCTCCTTCATGAGAGTTGGTGAAAACCCTCTTGTGCTACTGGAATTCTGGGATTCTCCCAAACACAGTCTTCTCCCTCTCTCTAGTCTATCAGGCTGCACAGGACTTGAGACTTCCAGTGGGTGCTGCCTAGACCCCGATGCTCTGAGCTCATGGGCTCTGAGCCCAGGACACTGGGTTTTGCAGACCTTGTTGCCATTCAAGGAAAGTCTGGTTCCCCTCAGGGGTTCCAGAGCCCTTTGGCTGCCTGTGGCACCTAGGCTGGGGTCTGCACTCCCTTGATCCACATTCCTTCTCCGGGACACCATGTTCCAGAGAGGAGCTGGCCCAGGGCCTCCAGCCTGGGGCTTTATGTACAGACTCTTGCCTCCTGGATATACCCTGGGAGCAGAGTGAGCCCTGCTGAGGCTCTGGGGTTTCCTACAGTTCTGACAAGTTCTGTTTTGTCTTCTAGAGCTTGAAGCTGCTGGGGAACTGAGGCAGTTCCCAGGCCACACCTCTTGATCTAAAGGATCTCCCTGCTGCCCTTGGGGAATGTAGGGGCTCAGAGAACTCTGAGGAACTACCTAGGCTCCCCTTCTCCTGCCATCTCCCTGATGCCCCAGTCTCTCTGCCCATCTGCCAACACAGGCACTAGGTGGGGATCAGGAATCAGAGACAGAGCACTGAGACAGAAAGGGACAGAGGGAGAAATAGGAGAGAATAGGATGGGGTGCTGGAGAAAGATGGAAAGAGATGAGGCAAAGGGCAGGAGAGGAAAGAGAGAGAGAATGGGAAAATCCTCCAGGAAGAAGCTTCTAGCTTCAGGGAAGGCGCAAAGGGAGGGCAGTGTGGTGGAAAGAGCAGGGTGGCATGGTGGCTAAGTACAAAACCCTAGGAGCCAGATGACACGGGTTCAGCTCTTCCACTTGGCTACAGTACAGCCTGGGGCAGGTAACTTAGTTTTCATCTTACACATGGGGGATTTCCTGACCATTAAAGGGGGTGTTGATAGTAGCTATTTCTTGGGGTTGCCCTTAGTGCTAGACGAGTCACCACGCAACAGCACTTACTGTGCAGCTGGCATGTGGTGAGGCCAGATCTGCTGGGAATGTTCACTCTTTACAACCAGCACTAGGTCCACTGGTTTGAGGCCTGGGCTCAGTCCTGGGCTAGCCCCTGGCTCCTCCTGCAGGAGGTCTGACCCCCCACAGAGCCTCCTGCCTCACCACCACAGGCTGCTCTGGGCACCTGTGTGCTGTCTGGAGGGGGCCACTGCACGCTGGCATGGTGGGAGGGGAGCAGGGAGGGGCTTCAGCCCAGACAAATAACGTGGGTTTTCATAAATAAAAACATGCTTAACCAGTTTAAGCCTCTCGGCAACTCTATCCCCATTTTACAGTTGAAGAAAGCGAGGCTCGAACAGCCTTCTGGTAAGTGATAGTGTCTGGATTTGGATCTATGCCTGGTCTGAGTTGAGTCCATCCATGCAGGTAACTCCCATGTGATACTGCCACCTGCAGGCAGTCCCAGGCAGTGGGACAACATGGGAGTCCCGAAGTGGATTTTTTTTTTTTTTTTTGAGTTGGAGTCTCACTCTGTCACCCAGGCTGGAGGGCAGTGGCACGCTCCCGGCCACCGCAGCCTCGGCCTGCTGGGCTCAGGCAATCTTTCCGCCTCAGCCTTCCAAGTAGCTGGAACTACAGACACACGCCACCATACCCAGCTAATTTTTAAAAATTTATTGTAGAGATGAGGTCTCGCCAAGTTGCCCAGGCTGGTCTCGAACCCGTGGGCTCAGGCAATCCTCTCACCTCGGCCTCCCAAAGTGCTGGGATTATAGGCATGAGCCACTGTGCCTGGCCTCCGAAGTGGATTTTGTCCATGACAAAACTCCCAGACCCCCACCCCCACTGAATTCCTGTTTTTCTCTACAACTCACGTCCTACCAAGGACTTGGTCCACGGATGGGGAGGATCCTGGGCCACTTCTGTTCCTCATTATATGTCCTTAATGAGCCTGGCCTGGCCTATGCTGGCTGCTGGGTGGGATGCACAATTCAATTCTAGGTGACGTGAGCAGAGGCAGTGCAGGCAGCTTGTCCAAGCCCTGCTAAGGGTGAGGCAGGCCCCAAAACACCATCATTTAATTAGTCAGGAAACCAGTCCATCAGGCAGTGAACAGACATGAATAGGATCACACTACATGCCAGACACAGTGCTGGGTGCTAAGGTAACACCAGAGAACAAGGCAGACAGGGTCTTTCTCTGTGTGCATTTTATAGTCTGGTGGAGGATACAGACAATAAACAAATAAATCCATCGATAACCAGTTAAAGATGGTGCTGAGTGTCTGGGAGTGACTGGGGAGAGGGGCTATTAGACAGAGTAGGCAGGGATGACCATTTCTTGCCCATCCTTAGAGACAATTTTATCTAATGGGCTCACTTTGGGGAAACTGAGGCCCAGAGAGGAAGTGATGGCCAAGGGCATACTAGAGGCAGCATAGGCTGGGAGCCTTGTCTCCTGACCCTCAGCCTGGCCCAGAGCTCTGTCTCCTGTGTCCTGTGACTTACATTCCAGTCAAGAATCCTGCTTGGGCACACGATGGGTGAAGAAAGGAAACTCTACTCAGCCCTGACACCTGCCCAGTGCCTCTCTTCCTTTGTTTTCCAGGTTAATAAGAAACATTATTCCTTAAAATGCCAAGAAATTGGGTTTGGTTTCTTGGCTGTCACCACCAGTCTCCCTGCCCCATAATGCCACCAACTGGGACACATTGACTGGATTCATGGCTTCTGGGGATTCTGCTGGGGATTCTAGCATGATTGTTCTGGACACTTGGAATTACTGCCCTGCACAGAAGATGCATTGAGAAAGCAGGTTCCTCTGCAGACTCAGCATGACCAGTGTTCCAGGGAAAACAATTCACTGTAAAAGCAGGAGTTTGCAGTGTCCCAAGGGCCCTGAGACACTGGGCACTGGCAGGACCAGTCCTCCTTTTCCTTTTCTCCAGCTCTTGCCTCTCCAATCTGGCAGACTGGTTTTGAGGGGAGGGGAGGGAGTTCGGGTTGAGGCTCAGTTCAGGGCCCCTGTTGGACCCCCCTGGCTTCTGGCATCCATAGGTGGGCTGAGACAGGCTCAGATATGGTAGCTCCTGTCTGCTGCCACTAACATGCCCCATTAGGTACCCCTGGAGGTATGGTTTTTTGGTCTGGTTCCTAAGGACATCCTGCCTGCTTCACCGAGGCTTTCACGCAGGGCTGAGGGTTTCCAAACTCCAGTTAAGGTCACAGTAGGGCCCTTGACTCCTGGGGCAGGGCCACCAGGCCACCATCCACTCCTAGCTTCTCTCAAAGTGAAAGAGTGAGGGTGACTTTGCACAATGTATGGCTGGGAATAGACACTGACATGAAAGTCAGGAGAACTTGGGCCCCCTTCTCCAAGTTCCTATGGGTTAGCTGCCCTTCAGCCTGGGGTTCAGCCGGCCCAAGCCTATTCTTCACTCTCCCCTGCACCTGCCTCCTTATTTAGGGCCTATTTGGAATCGAATCCTTGTGCTCATTAAGTGACCCCCTCCTTCTGCCCTTCTGCTTTCATTAGAGACAAGAGAGCTAATTACCAGCCCCTCTTAGGCCCCACTACAGGCCATTTTAGAGCTGACACAGCCCTTGAAATGATTTAAAAATCCCATTTCCCTGCAATGAAATGGACTACCCTTCCCTCCTCATTAAGGCAAATTATGAAACACTTCTTTGAGGAGGGGTCCTGCTCTTGCCCAGTCTTACCCTGGGCAGTGCCTCCCCACAGATGCCTTCCAGGATGCTGAGAAAGGATACAGGGGAAGCATCAGAGGCTCTTCTCCCTCCAAGCAGACATCCCAGCAAGTTTAGGAATGCTGGGTCTGAAGGAGACTGGGGCCAGATGGGCACAGGCTGGTGGGGTTGAACAGGGAAAAGTGTTGAGAAGGAGTAAGGAAAAACCAGGTCTAAATGCTAAATGGTGGGCACAACACCACCCCTTCTGGAGCCTTCGTGCTGCAAAACTTCCCCTCCCATGTTCAAGAGTTGAAGGCATGCTATTGGAAGGGGAACCGAGTCATGGCCCCTGGACTCCCCGGAGCTCTCCATGATACTGGAGTTTCCGAGTTGGAGCCCCATAAACAGATGCACAGGGCGGAAGAAGTGGTGGAAAGTACCTCCAAGAATTATGATATGGTCTCCCCCTGGAAAACAGGTACTAGCTACCCTCAGAAGCAGCTCTGCTCTAAAAGGCACCTCTGACTCTGGAAAATGATGCTCTCTGCCCCCGTCTGGAACCAGCAAAGTAGAAAAAACAAATTAAAAAATCAGGCTACCTAAAAAGGAGCAGTTTAAAATTTTAGCATATATATGTAAGGCTGTTTCATTTCAAAAACGTAATTTTAATTGATACGTTAGATGTTATCTTTATTCTAAGTCCCATGGTACAGGAGGCGATGCCCTAACATTTTTTCTTTAACTCAGGGCCTCCAACTAAGGCTCTAGACTCCACCTGGCTCTGCTCCCCCTGAATTCAGTGGAAGCTGTGCTATGTAATCCTTGAGGTCTATTTCTCCCCCACATTCTGGGAGCCCATGAATCCCATTCCAAGTGGATTGTCTTTGCGTGCTTTTTTTCCCAGCCCCACCTTTGATAGGGGCGGGAGGCACCATGTTCCTCATTCCCCTTCCTGATCTCTCCCAATCTGTACACCTTCAAGCTTTGCTTCCTGCTCTTTGCAGGGAAACATTTAAACAAGGATAAAAACCCCATACAGAGGAAGGGGCACAGATTCCAGAGTCTCAAAGAAGATGTAGACTCCTGTTCCTGATCCCATCTGGGTGAAAACAAGATCCCCATTACACTTCGGGTTGCCTTTATTCTCTACAGGAATGCACATTTCCACCTTCCTCCATGACTGATCAGTAGCCCTTTGTCCAGCAAAATAATGCCCTTGAGCCTAAGGAGACCTTAGAGGTAGAGGCAGAATATCAAGGGCCCCTTGTGCCTAGTGGGCAGTCTACATTCCTACATTAGAAGTCACAGATCTCTACCCCCTGAGAACTTATCCACCCAGTGGAGCCATGAACGCCCCCCCCATTATAGAAATGTTTCTGTTTATTAAAGTGCTGTCATCCTCATTGCTATATTTTGTTTCACAATCTCCCCAGCAGTGCACAGATTAATAGTCCCACTTTACAGGCAAGGAAATAAAATACATGCAGAGAAGAGTATAAAAGTCAGCTCTCCTGCTTCTTGGGACAGGGGTACCTGCTCTGTGATTCCTTAAGTATAGACCATTAATATGAACAATGCATGGTGAGAATGAATAGATGGATATTGTGTTGTGAGAATTCTGAAGAAGGGATGGTCCATGGGGCAGAAAACATCTGAGGCTATGTTGTTTCTTGCAGGTAGAAATATGAGAGAAGACCTTACAGGTTCAGGGACAAAGTCTGTAATTTTGACCCATTGAAACAGAAGAGGAGATGTTGGGGAGTAGGTCGTGTTGAGAGTTGAATTAGGGGGCAGGAACTTGGAAGGTGGGCAGAAGAATTTAAGCCTTTCTGTCCCAGGCAAAAGAGAGCTAACATCATGGGCTAGGCATTGCACACAAGTTCTCTGCTCTGTTTCCTATGTCATGAATCTCATGGACATTTGCAATATGTCTTTTCCTGTAGGCACCACCAGATAACCTTATTGGGCATCACTCTTCAAATCCCTACCTTACTAAGGGTGGATCGACCTGCAGTGAGGCAAGAGTACCAAGGGAGAATAATTTGGGGGACCTGGGTTGAGACACAGGGAGCAAAACTGACTTGTTTGGACTGGGGCTAGAAGTTATCTGGGAGAAGATATGGAGAAAGGACATTTCAAACTGTGAAAACAGAAATGCAAAGACTCAGCAGGACTTGGAGAGCTCAGGGAGGAGCAGGCAGCCAGATGTGCTGGGAGAGGAAGGAACTAACTAGAATTAGAGAAATGGGCTGTAGGTGAAGGGGTGCAGTTCATGGAGATATTGGATGGTCTTTGTCCTGGGGCATAGACATATAACTGGAGTCCAGGAGTATCCTTCCTTGGGAGGACTTGGATGCCTGATAGACCCGAAAAGTTCAGCAGGTGGCAGAGTTCAGCACAATGGGGTGATGTTTTGAAACTCACCTCTGCCAAGGGTCAATAATACTCATTGCAAGCAGAGGTGACCACTCTCTTGTCTAAAAATTGAGCACCATATTGGATAGTGAAAAATTGAATAGCACCATATTGGATAGAGAAAAATTGGATAGCACCATATTGGATAGGGAAAAAACCCTGTGGCTAGTCACTAGGAATCTCCTATGAAGCTGCCATTATTTTGTGTTCTTTAGAGGGGGTAACTCTTCATACAGCTGAGTAGTATCCTGCCAAGTGCTGTTTTCTATCACAGGCATGGATGAGGTAGGTTATGAAAGAATTTACCAAAGAATCCAGACAATGAAAAGTGTTCCTGAGAGCAGTCTAGTGACCTGGGTGGAAGAAAAGTGAGGTTGATATAATTCATCTGTCCATCCCTCCATCCTCCTTCCATCTATCTTTCTATCTCTCCAATGTATGTAGGAGTATCTAATGTAGTGTAAGGCAAGAGAGGTGAACAGACCAATGAAATAAAGTCCCTGCCTTCCAGAAATCTCACAGAAAGGAGGGGAGTCGGGAGCCAGCCTGTTAAAAAGTCATCCCTCGGTGTGGTTGGTGTCATGTCAGAGCTCTGAACAGACTTCCAAAAGAAGGGAGAAAAGGTGACTAACTCAGTCTGGGAGGAGGGAAAGTTTCTGCAGAGAGGACACTTGAGCCATCAAGCACAGGAGAATGAGTATGTGAGATGGTGGGTAACACGCAGAAGTGGGAGAGAGCGGGTTTGGTTGGAGGGTGGCCCAGAACTCTGAGTGTCTGCAAAACAGGATGCAGAGACCTTGGAGGCTGCTGGCGGGGCTCTTGTGCCGGGCTGGGGGGAGGAGCCTTTTTCCTCAAGGCAGCAGGGAAATGTCAAAGCTTTGTAAGTGGAACAAGGGCAAGATCAGATATGAACTTTTTGATAAATCACTCTGGGGTGATATAAAGGGTGAATCAGAGGGAGAAGGCACCAGGAATGGGGACAGAAAAGACAGCAGGGGTGAGGACGCCTGTAACTTCTATTGCCCAGACCAGGAAAGAGTTTTGCATGACATATTGTTCTTCATGAGCCCCTGCTGGACTTTTTTGTTTTTAAATCCATACAATAAGCATATTTTGGAACCTTCTTAGGGATAGAGAGGTCAAATGTTCCCACACAGCCATAGGTTCCTAGGTCTGTTTTTTCCCTTTTCAGAAAACCCAGTCTCCCAGGGACTTTTATCCATTCTCTTTTCCTAAAACATCTTCAAGCACAGGGAATAAAATGGCCAAATGAAAGGTGTTCACTTTGGACAAATACTTTTTTTTTTTTTTTTTAGATGAAATGACTGTGGTTGCCTCCTCAGCCCCTTACTAACAGGGTGTTTGTGGCTCATTGAGAAATGAAGAGAATGGTGCCAGTATCCCAAATGGCTCAGATTGGGGCATTTTCTGTGAATGGAGGTCCCCCTGCAATAAAAACAGGATCAGAAATGAAGAAAACACTCAGCACAACAATTTCAGGTAAGAATTATTGGAGAGATATAAAACTCAAGTAACTTGAGGGAGGAATATGCATTCCTCTGGTGAGAATCACCTTTGTGGCAGCTTAGGTGAATTGCTGTTAGGTAAATCCAGGAGGAAGCAATGTATCCATGTCTGGTTTAGGGGCCGAACTAGAATCAAAGCATGAACATCTTCCTCTTGCTCATAGGAACAAGGGAGCATCTATCTGAGACACCCTCTGTAGTGGACATTTGGGGGACTTCAAACATCCATTCCACAGATGATCAGTCTAAAGCAAAAGGGTATGCCTGGAAACTATTGTTGGTCTGGGTCAGAAGAGATCCAAATTGTTCTTATCAGACTATGTCTGGAGGAGAGGTTTTCTGTCTTTCTGTATATGAATAAGGAAACAAGTAGTTCTGTTTGTCACTGGCAGTCATCTTACAGGCATAAAAGACACCAGTCTTCCCTGTGTCCTCCATGAAGATGACACCAAAGAAGACAGAATAGATGATGGAAAAACTTACATCCTTGATGGCTTCGTTAAGCTGCTGATGGCATACATTTGCTGATGATATACCTCCAGATGGCTTATTTAAGTCCCTTTGAGTCAGGTGTTTCTGTTACCTGCAGCTCAAAGTATCTTTACTAATACACCCTACAGAAGACTCCAAAGGTAAAGTCTTATACTCCTTGTTGTGGTACAAAGAAATTTTTTGGCTGCATAAATTCATGCCCTGGTCTTTCCAACTTCCTGTATTGATTTGCAGATGCTTACCTGAAGCCCTTAATAGAAGAACAGCTTATGCCCCCACTTCCTGGAGTTAAGCATGTATTAGACTTGGGAAAAATAGGTAGGGTGGCATTCAGAGAAAGGGCAGTACTTTTTCCTTCATTTTCCCTGCTCCTGCTTTTGAATATCCCTGTCTTTCCAGAAAGGGTTTGAGACCATGGACAGCTCCCCAGGCCTGAGTGGTGGCCAGTTTTCTGATTTTCCTCCCAAGAGACTATTAGCAGATTGTACACTCACCTCACCCAAGGGCCAGAAAAGAAGGCCTTGCACTGTAGGTGAGGGGTGGCTGTCCTCTCTACCACCAGTCCCATATTTATTCCTATCCACCCCTGCATTTGCCCTATTGCTTGAGAAGAGGGGCTGAGCACATGCAGCTAGTAACTGGAACCAGGGTCAACCGAGGCCCCAAGGCAGTGCTCCATGGAGCCAACTGGCAAGCAGGCAAAAACTGGAAGCCCCCTTTATCTAGGGCTGAGGCACCAGCTAGGAGGGGCTCTCAGAAGCAGGCCCTGAAGGTAGCATGTTCAGTGCAGACTGCCTTGGCTTCAAGGAATGGCCTGACTGGGATTGCAGAAACCAAAGTTTGTCCTCTCTCCTCTCCCCTGCCTTGGACACATGAAAGAGACTCTAATGTTCCATGCTGGTTGCTTTGATATCCATCCTTGGGCACTGAAGGATATCCATCCTTGTCCTTTCCCTGACAATGCTATATCTCTCCTCTGTGACTCTTTACCTGAGTCCTCCGTGTCCCTTTCTCTCCCTCTGCCTCCCTTTCCATCCCTGTCTTCCTTGACCCTCTCTTCCATCTCTTCTCATCACTTCCTGCTTCCCAAGCTCTGTGTAGCTAAGACATTTTTCCTTGAGCAAAATCTGAGTCATCCTGGGTAAGATGGTTGGTCTCAGTGGAGAGCCTGCCACGGGGCCTTTGCTGGACCAAGTCTGAAGTTACTCATCTCACTCTCTACTTTCTTAGAAAGGGCATGAGTCTTCCAGTCCTTGGATGTTGCAGGTGATCCTACCTACTGGGGAAACGAGAGCCTATCTCTGTGATTTGGGAAGGTTCCCCCAGACACCAAAGTATCCTCAACCCAACTTCTTAGACCCCAAAATTACTGCATTATTATTCAAGTCATTTGGAGCCCCCTGTTCCCATACACCCGCTATTTCATATGCAAGTCTCACAGTTTTCTCCTGAGGGGTCTTGATCAGAGGTGTCAGAGAGCCTTGGAGAAATGTATCTGCCATATACACAGGGATTTTTTTATTTTTTAGTTTCATGTTTTGTCTGAAAAATTCACATGCATCTTTGCATTCCAGTTTATAATATATTTCCCAAGTCCCCAGAGCCTCCTTCCAGGTGCTGCCCACCAGTGGTAACCTCTGTCCTGCCACATATCTTTTCAAAATATGTGTCTTAAATTCCTTTCTAGAACAAAGAACTGAATACCGCATGTTCTCACTCATAAGCGGGCCCTGAACCTAGTCACACTAGCACAAGAGTGGAATTGGCAGATGCTGGGCATTGCTAGGGAAGGGAGGGAGGGAGGAGGGAGGGGAGCACATAGCACAAAGGGTACCTGGTCCACTACCAAGGGGAGAGAGGGCCAGCTGGAAGCCCAAACTTCACCTGCAAGCCCTCACTTGCACTCCACAACTCTAAAATAAATAAATAAAACAAAATTTTTAAAAATTAAATTCCTTTCTGTGTAGTTACATTGTTGCTTGAAGACACCCTGGTCTATCCTACAACATTGAGTAACTCAGGCTCAGCAGTATATGCCCAGTTGGGAAAGTACAGACCTTCTTTTTTGCTTAGTCTTCCCAACAACTTCATGGAATGAGGACTAGCATTATTAGTATTGCCACTTTACAGTTAAGGAACTGATAATGTTCAGAAAGTCGTGACTTGCCCAAGGCCACGGAGTCTGTGAGTGGTGATCCATACATTTGAGACTCCTGCCCAGACCCCAAAGCCCTGTCAACGATGGCAGTCCCAGGAAGGCAGAGATTTGCATACTGGACCTTGGTTGTCCCGTCTGATAAAAGGATTCCTGTTAAGAGCCTTGAGAACATTGGGCTGGGGGGGTACAAGGTGCAAGGAGTGGGGGGGGGATGTTAATCAATATTGACTCCCAGAACTTTGCCATGAGAATGAGTGTAGGACTCTAGGTAGCCTGAGTAGAGTGGTCACTGGGTCAGTGGGTATCCCCTCTGGAGAACCAGGCTCCTGAAAGGAGTGACCTTAGTCCTCTGAGCCAAGTCTGACTGTTGGCTTCCTGGATCCATAACCAAACACTCATCTTGTCTTTCCCCAAGGGGAGAGAACAGGGCATGGTCTGGTCCCCATAATAGGTACCTGAGTGACCTTGAGCAGTTCTTACTCTCTCTGAGCCTCTCTCCTCTGCAAAATATGAAACTGGAAGGAATGTACCCAAAATACCCAGGGTGTGGTATGTGGCCCTCAGGGTGGCCAGCAGAAGGTGCTCTTCCAGTCCTGGTGTCCCACTGGGTCATGTTAATAGAACGGTAGAGCCAGGTCTGTGCAGCCTCCTTGTCCTCTAGGCTTGCAGTCTCTCTCTCTCTTACTAACTTCCAGGGTAGAACTCTAGCTGTCAATTCACTGAGCTCAGAGAAGGGGTCTTGAGCAGATTCTGAGAATGTAGGAAAACCCGCTTGAGGAAGGATCAGGCCAAATTCTTCCAAAATTCTGAAATTGGAGAAAATTATTTTTTTCAGCTACTTTTCAAAAGAACTGAATGTCGGGGAGTAGGGGGTGCTGTAGAGAAGTGTGACCCCCTTGCTAAGAACCTTACTGCCAACCCAGGCAGCATTCATGGAGTAGAGTGTCTAAAACATGGAAGGGCATGGGTTTCCTCTGCTCTTTCCCAGTCAGACCATCTCTGGGTTTTGAACTTCAGGAGGAAGGTCTGGGGCAGCAAAGAAAAGGGAGACCTTGTCAGGTGCAGGGCATCCACAGCGACGGAGCTTGTTTCCCTGCAGAAGAGCAGCCTAGGGCCGTAGTTTTCCAGATTGTGGGGCAGACTGGTCAAAAGCTGGGACTCTGGCATCTAGCAAAGCTGGGTTTGATGTCTGGTGCTGATATTTTCATCAGTGACCTTGCCTACGTTCCTTCACATGTCTGTGCCTCAGAATCCCACCTACCTCACAGGGAATTAGTATGACTAAATGAGATGATATAGGAAAGCATCGAGTACAGTGTGTGGCACATAGTAGTTCCCCACATAATAGTTGGCACTATTAGGATTATTACTATTATTAGTTGAATAGCTGTCATGGGGAGAGGGAAATTGTGGGGGCTATTGGGAGGAGCACCTACATAAGAATGACCCTTCATCATATTAAAGCTGCTTTGGTAGTGAGCTTCCGACCCCTGGAGGTATTCAAACAGAGGCTAAGAGACCCCTTTCCCAACTCTAAGGGATGCTTCCAGCTCTTAGCTAGACTTTTTGGTTTCCTTTTATCATAGAAAAAAAAATTGTATGCATTTACCATGTATAGCATGATGTTTAGAATCATATAAACATTGTGGAATGACTACATCTAGTTAATTAATATATGCATAACCTCACATAGTTCCTTCCACCACTTTTGCCCATAGAAGAGATATCTATGACAGTCTGTCTGTCTGTATTCTGAAATTTATGACAGCCCAGAGGAAAGGAAACAGGTGGTACTAGCAGAGTGTCTGCAGAGGAAGACTCAAGAACTTGTCCTGACTCATCTCCCTGCTCAGAAAAGCCCTCAGAATTCCTCTTTCTGAGCACAAACAGCAGGATAGGGACAGGGATGAGGGCAGGAAGAGGTGGCTTAATAAAAAATCCCAATAAAGTTCTGCAGCCCCTGGCGGCCAGGGGCAGGTCCTGGGCACAAGCCTCCCTTAGACCTGCCCACCGGGGGGCCCTGACTAATATTCCTAGAGCCCCTGCCTGCCCTTGGCCTCATTAATGATGCTGAAGGGGCTGAGAGGTCCAACAGGGCTCCCCAGTGCTGCCTGACAATATTGCTGAGCCGCCCATGTCAGCCCTACCCCAGCACACATACCCCACTATTACAGACCCTCTACAGAGGAATGGGTTGGATTCAATCAGTCATTTGCCTGTGGGACCGTCTGGTTCAACTTATTATGGGTACATGCCAGCTCCGGGGAATCGGGCAACCCTGGCATGGAGTTTGGAGCAAAGACCTATTAACGAGCAGCAGAGAGGCTCTGGGATGAGGATTCTAGCCCCACAGAGCAGCCAGACTCAGGGTAGGCTCCAGCTAGGAGAGGCCAGGGTGGGATAGACAGGGCAGGAACCCAGGCAGAGAGAGCCCGTGGGGAGTGCTTCCCAGCTGGCCAGAGCTTCTCCTCTGGCAGCTCAGAACTGGCCTCCCTCCACTGGGAGCTCTACATGGGACAAACTCAGTCCTTGTTTCCTCCACTGACTCCCTAATAGAAAGCACAGTGCTTTAAGGAGTTTGAGCTGAGTCTGGGCAGTTTGAAGACAACCAGACAAAGGGCTGGTGGGGACGCCTGGAGTGCCTCGGCCTCAGCTGCCCACAAAAGGAAGGGAAAAAGAGTGCGGACGTTGCAGTTAGCTTACAAAACAAACCTGTGAAACAGAGACAGCCCCCCTGCTTCCCCCTCGCTCCAGCATTAGCAGGAGGAGCTGAAAACATTTGTTCAGAGGGGGGGACCCTAAGTGCTTCTGCTTCCTTTTTTTTGCCAAATCATGCAGAAGATGCTGGCAGCTGCAAAGATTCAATTATGCACAATGCGAAAAATCATTTACAAAAATAATGGCACTCGAAAAAAATGGCCTCTCCAGAAATGGCGTGGAACAATAAATCCGTTAATTAGCTAATTAATATTCAATTGGGGTCAGTGGGCTTAATAGAACCTTTCTTGGAGACCCAAGAAATTCTAAACTGCCGTGAGGCGCCTGCCCACTGCCATTATCTCGGGCGAGCAGGCCCTTATCGGGCTGCCAGCTGTCCCCGAACAATGCGGGCCCTTATCAGCTGGGGCAGCAGCCCTGGCCGCTCGCTCCGGATCCCTCCGCCCAGAGGAGCATGCAGCCTCTTGGTAATTGATATATGGCGCAGCTTTGTCTGGGGCTGTTTGCTCTGCTGGTATTTAAGGCAGCGCGGGCCCCCTGATTGATTGCCATTGGCCGAGTTTCTGCCGTCAATGACAACCTGTCAGTGAGGGACCAGCCAATGGCAGCAGCTAACACTCCTGGTGCCCCAGTCATCTGAGCCAAGCCAGAGGCCTAGTGTGTGGTAACTTGGCCCACTTGGGTTTGGCCTCAGTTTTGTTGCCCTCCTAAAGTGGGAGCCTGAGCCCTTGTAGATTTGGGCGTTTGGGGGGCAGCCAGTCACCCGTGCCCTGCTTTGGTCTCAGTTTGGTCTTTCTCTGAGAATATGAGAGGTTGGACCAGACCCTTGCTACTTGAAGTATGGTCCATGCAAGGTTCAGGTCCTTGCAACATTCAGCACCTGGAAACTTGGTTACAAACACACATTCTCAGACCCCCTTCAGACCTCCAGAATCTGAATCTCTGAGGATGGGGTCCAGAAGTCTACGTTTCACCAAGCTCTTTAGATGACTCATGCATGCTCAAGTTTGAGATACAGTTAACAAGATCAGGGATTCCCCCCCTCTGGCTGTGTCTTAGAATCACCTGGGTGGGGAAGAATTAAATACACAAATCCTGAATCCAATGGTGTAGGGCCACTTTTCTCTCAGCCACTGGGGCACGTCCTGAGCACTGCTGGGCACAAGGCACTCTGGGAACCCTAGAACTGGCTAGCAAAGAGGCAGGAAATGGACTGCTATGATCACACTCATGGGGTCCTGTCCAGTGTGGAACAAGGTTGTACATGTCCAACAATGTAGACAAGCTCTGGTTATACAGGGCTTGGGCTCCAGAAACCCACAGGGAGCCAGAATGCATTTTCAATACAAATAATGTTTCACATGAGAGGTGGGTTCCCAGGCTAGCTCTCAGATATGGTGAGACCCAGAGAAGAGCTGAGTCTCAGCACAGCTCCTTAGAAGGAGGGGCCGTGGATGGGGAGTGGAGGACAAGAAAGTAGAGAAAGTTATGGAGAAAGGGACTTATGTATTTTCTTACCAGCGTCCAAAGCACAGGGTCAGGTTTTGGCTACTTTCTGAGTGGGGCGTGTCTTTGGTGTCCTACAATCCTGTCCTGCCCCATTTTCTCTTTACCCTGCTGGCCCATTCTCTATCACTGTACCCTCCCAGCCTGTCTCTCAGATAGAGCTCAGAGCTCTGACTTCTCCCTACCTTCCCCCAACCCAGTGCACCTGCTCGGAGCTGCAAGCCCACAGAAAAACAGCTTGGTCACATCTCCACAAATGAATGAGCAAGCCTGATTCACTGAGGCAGGGGGATCTAGTGGGATCTGAACTTGGAGTTAGCTTAAGGTGAGGCGGATAGGGAGAGGCCCCACCCTGATCCACCCCACCTTCTCTCAGGTGCTGCATGGTAGCTAGTCAGTCTATAGGAACAAGGAGGCCATAGGGTAAGGGGCAAACATCAGGCACAAACCAGCTTAGCCTCATGGCCCCAAATCCAACACAGTGGAGCTTTGTGAGAGGAATTCAGGGACTGCTCGTCCTAGAGCTGGGACCAGGTGCAAGGAACTCTGAGTACCATCAGGTGACAGGACTTTAGCCACAGGGGCCAAGGGGGTTGGTGGGGCAATGCTGGTATAAGCAAAGGGCAGCTCTATGCTTAGGAAGATGTTGTCCTGGGCAGGTGACCCAGCACAGCCTTGAGCCCTAAAACAAGTTAGGATGAGGTTCTTAGTCCTGGGGTCCCAGGCAAGAACCAGATGTGATTCTGAGTGAGACCAGAGTGAGGAACTGGAGCTACTGAGGCTCTTCCTGTCTCCCAGGCCACATTCCAAAGATGGCTAGCTAATTTGATCAGTTCCTTTGCTCTACTGTGAATCAGCAGCAAAGGCTCAATGTGCTGCTCCTCCGGGGTCATTTACTTTTTATTTTATTTTAAAGATGTGGGGTACAATTCAGGACTAAGTATACAAGTAGACATCGTACAGGTAAACTTTGGGCCTCCTTTTGGCCCCCATTTTGCGTGGTTTGAGATCAGGTACCTTTATTCATGTTGTGCCCCTTGCCCTGGTGGTATCCCACTACTACCAATCCCTTTCTTATAGTATTATGGTAATTGTTCAGGGTCCGCTTATGAGTGAGAACATGTGGTACTCTGTTCTTTGTTTCTGTGATAGATCACTGAGTATTATAGACTCTAAATCCATCCAAGTTGCTGCAAAGTCCATATGTTTGTTCTTCCTTATAGTTGTGTAATAGTTCATTGTGTATATATACCACTTTTTAAAAATTTAGTCCAGTTTTGATGGGCAGCATGGTTGGTTCCATGCTTTTGCTATTGCGAATAGTACTGCAATAAACATGCATGTAGAGGTATCTGTTTGGTAGAATGATTTGAGTTCCTCCAGGTGTAGTCCCAGTAGAGGGATTGCTGAGTCATATGGAAGGTCAATTTCTAGTTCACTTAGAAAATAAATCACTACACTGTTTTCCATAGAGTTTGAACTAGTTTGCATTCCCACCAACAGTGTAGAAG
This sequence comes from Tarsius wallacei, assembly GCA_963574415.1. Lineage (NCBI taxonomy): Eukaryota > Metazoa > Chordata > Mammalia > Primates > Tarsiidae > Tarsius > Tarsius wallacei. The sequence goes on along the minus strand of CAUYQG010238661.1, from coordinate 8,237 downwards.
TGCTCCCTTTCCTTCACATCCTCGCCAGCATCTGTTGTTGCTTGTTTTACTAATGATGGCCATTCTTACTGGGGTTGAGTGGTATCTCAATATGATTTTGATTTGCATTTCTCTGATGGTTAGTGGGGCTGAGCACCTTTTCATGTGTCTGTTGACTGCTGGTACATATTCTTTTGAGAAGTGTCTATTCATCTCTTTTGCCTACTTATTAATGGGGCTGTTTGTGTCATTTACTTCTTTAGTAACAGGGGTCTTCAGTACCTCAGTCCCTGGATGGGAGGATTAACAGGCATTTCTGGAGCTGTCCAGGGTCTGAGGGGCAGCTCGGCTGCATGCTCTGACTGGTGTGAGTCATGGAGTCACCAGCAGTCAGCATGGGAAGGAGCATAGCTGATGCTTGGGGTCCCAACCAAATGATCCTTTCATCTGAGTCTTCCCTGGGGCTCTCAGTGTATCAAAAGGCTGTGGAAGAATATCAAAGGCAAGCATCCATTTTCCATCACTCTGCTAGGTTAGGTGACTGCCATATTGATGTTAACAAATTCGAATGAGGAAAATAGCCTTCTGTTAAGTAAGCAAACCATTGACTTGAGAACCCATGGCCCTAAGCCACCAAGTGAGCTGTCAGCTTCTTCTAAAGCTGCCCAGACACCAAAAACATGCCCTTCCTCCTCACTCCGTGTGATTTTAGCCCTTATGAGGCCTTATGAGGTCCTTTGATCCCCCACTGAGCAAGTCTGCTCCTTTGGATCATTTGGTTTGGCCCATGTCACTGAATCTTGGAATTGGAAGCCAAAGTGCTCTCATCTGGGTTACAGTGTTGATCCCAACCCTCTGGGGAGTGAATGTGTGATCCCAGGTCATGGGTACTATCCAGAATAAGCTAGTGCAAAAGCAGACTACCCCAATCTTCCTTTCTAGATTTAATCAATTCTGTTTATGTTTCAGGAGGCCACTGGGTGCTAGCCCCCCTTGGACAGGCTTCTACAGCCAGCGTCAGCAGGAGAGAGTGAGAGACAGTGACAGAACATGGGCATGGAGAGAAAGAGGCATTGAGAGACTCAGAGACAGATGTAGAAGAGAGGCAGAGAGAAAACTTGAGAGAGTTGGTTGGTTTGTACAAGACTGAGGGAGAGCACTCATCATTGGTTCAATTATCTGGAACTCTCCTTTGATTGCCACAGAGACTTCCTATGCCTGTAGTGACAGCTGTCAGGATAGGAGTGGTAGCAGTCTGGGGCCCTGCAGGTTTTTCTGATTCCAAATTCCTCCTCTGACCTCGAGTCTCTAATTTCCTGTGAACTCAAAGTGGGTTCTTCCTTGAGCAGGGAGAGGACCCAGTTTGCACCCAACTCCCTTTGCCACTTAAGCCACTGTCCCTAAAACACCAGACTAGTGGGACCCTCAGACCAGTGTCCACACCAGTTTTATAGATGAGGAAACTGAGGCACGATGGCTGCCAAGTGCACACTACGCACATGCGTCACATGCGTTCCTGGCCACAGCAGTCCAGGAACGACCTTCTCCTTTAACCTTTAGCAGTCTACCTGCTCCCCACCCCCTCACTCCCCTCACCTGACTGTCTTGGTGGTGGGGCATCCGGGTCCTTCCATCAGGGGAAAGAAAGTTCCTGCTAACCTGAAAACAAGCCACAGGCATGGGAGGCCCTGAGTGCGCCTGTGGAGTTTGGAGCTCCTTCAACTTCAGGACTAATTGCAGAGAGGCGGTGGGCGGGCTCTTGGCAAGCGATTAGCTGTCCCACTGCATGAATAATTTGCATAGAAAATGCTTTATTTTGGCAATCTATTAAAGGGCCCACAGTGCTGCGGCTTATCTCCGGCTCACAGCAAGGAGAAGGCTTGGCTATCTCGTTAAGTTCTGTTGATGCATAACAATTTGAAATGGGCACAAGCTAGTATGACATTTAAAGATGCCTTCACTTAATTATATTACACAAACATGGGGTTGTTTATCCTTGGGAATAAAGTCTTTTTGAAGTCAAAGTTGGCATGTGCATAAAGGAGGGCATTTTAACTGATTTTTCAAGAGGAAGCCTCCTCACTTTAAACTTGTGGGGTTGCATTTCCCTAGGGCCTCGTCACACAGAGATGTAGACTTTGAGATTGGTTCTCCAGTTCTTCTTCTTCTTTGGGGGTAGCCCACAGTTTGGCACTTGATACAATATTGTGGAAAGAAAAGCTTATTAGAGCAAGGAAAAGAGACTTGCTGTGTGACCTTGGGTGAGCCCCTCCTCTTCTCTGAGCCTTCATTGCCTTGTGTGCAACATGTGGGGTGGAACTTTCCTGCTCTAAGGCAATGACTGGCAGATCACATGTTTTTGCTTTCTCTTTGCCAGTCCTCGCATTGAGTATGTAAATAAAAATACAGCCTCTTTGTTAAAAGCCAAGGAGAATTCAGGGACCCCATCATACTCTTTCTAAGGACTGGAAATATGCTGGAGGAGGGAGATGAGGCAACGGGAAGGGGCTTGCAGCTGCAGCAGGTGTTAGACACGTTTTTGCCCTGCCATGTCAGAAGGCCCCAGGAGACTGCAGAGCCAGTCGCCTTGCCTCACTTTCTCGAAAACTAGGGACTGGGTCCTGACTGGAGGAAATGCAAGAAGAGCCCTGGACGTTTCGAGAAAATCCAAGAAGCCCTGAGAAGCCTTGCTCACAAGGTGCCTGTATTCGTCTGTTTTCCATGGTTATGAAGGAATACCTGAGGCTAATTTGTGAAGAAAAGAGGTTTATTTTGGCTCTGTGTGAACTGGCATCTGCTTCTGGTGAGGCCTCAGGAAACTTACAATTATGGTGGAAGGTGAAGAAGGAACAGATATGTTACATGGTGAGAAAAAGAAGTAAGAGAGAGAAGGCAGGCACTAGGCTCGTTTAAACAACCAGCTGTCACGTTAACTAATACAGTGAGAACACACTCATTATCTCAAGAATGGCACCAAGTCATTTGTGAGGGGTCCAAACACCTCCATGACCCAAACATCTCACACAAGGCCCCACCTCCAACACTGGGGACCACATTTCCACATAAGATTTGGAGGGGATAGACTTTCAAATTGTATCCGTGCCCACAGAAAGCTGACAGATGCTAGCTAGCTCTGGGCACTGGAGTAGAGATCAGTGCTGCCCTGGGAAGACCTCTGGACACAGGGTCGGGTGGGATGGTTTCTAGCAGAGCAGAGCCTTTGATGCTCCGTGAAAGTGCTCCCTGAGTAGGTTCAACAGAAGAAGATATAGTGAGAAGAAGGGTTTTGCCCAGGGCCCTGGCTTCCAGGCATTGTTTTCCTCCTGGATTTAAGTTTTCGTTGCCTCTAGGACTGAGGACCACACTCTTCTCAGCTCAGAGGCGACATGTTCCTGCTTCTTCCTGTTTTGGGCACTTATAGACATGTATTTGTGATTAATGGGCACATTATCTATTATTAAGAACAGAGACAATTCCCACTTCATTATGATTTCCTACAAATAAAACTCTCTGTTAAAACAATTGAGAGAATATGAATTAGCATTGATAGTTAACTTTATAGTTAAATAATGAGAATAATACCTATTTGGATAAGACCTAAAGAAACATCAACACTTAGACACAATTAGGTAGCTCCTTGATGAGTGTTTAATTGTTGTCAATCACTGCCTGCTCTAACACAATTGTCCCCCAGTCTTGAATAAAACTAACTCACGGGTACGTTAACCTTGAGTCGAAACCTTCCTAGCCCTGTAGCATCTAAATAATAAGAAACAAAGGTGCCTCTTATGGAACAGTTTGTTCTGTATTAAGCACTGTGCTAAACACTTTGGCAAGTTAAACCATATGACGTTGGTGTTTTTGTGGTTCAAAACTGGCCAAATGGTGGCAATTTCATATGATTCGACTACATGTTATCTCATTTAATCCTTATCATACCCTTACTATTGTTATTACTCTTTTCATATTACAGTTAGGAAAATGAGGCATGGAGAAATTAAATAATTTACCCAAATTTCAGAGCAAGTGAGTGCCACCCTTTGAAGACAAGAGCTCCAACTCCATAGTCATCCAACCCTGACAATTTACCTTTTACCAAAATGTTTCCATAAGCATTTCACATGTTTCAGTGGACACGAATAAACCGAAACTGGTATGTATTGTGTGCTTAACTAATGTTTATAAAATCAATGGATGAATAAGTAATTGATTACAGGGTGCCTGAGGCTCCAATATCAGAATGGTGTACAGGAACAGGATGACTGGATACTGCTGAGCCACAGAACACCTGGCCTGATGCTCCTCACATTCTCTTCTGGTCTGACCCTCTAACACCAAGTTCATTCCTGGAGACCAATATGAGGGCCAGACGTGGCTGGAGGAGTGTAGCAGAGAGAGGGAGAAAGATCTAGGAGCTACATGGCTGTCAAGGCAGAGCAGTAGGATAAGAGGTCATTTGTAAGAGCAGAGCAAGGGAGACAAGGGAGAACAGAACTGCCATGCCATGAGCCACCATTGTTAGGCTGGAAAATGTAGCCTTCCTAAATCTGGATTCCCACCTCCACCTCCATTCAGTTCAGCTGCAAACAGGTTGCAAAGTGTCTGATAGAAACACAGAGTCCTCTTGACACATCCTTCACTTCCTGAGCACTGGGAATTGTTTCTGTGTGAGCCCAAGATCTGCTCTCTGGGCTCAAGTCAAATCTGCCCTCTCACAACCACCTAAATCTAAGGCTTCCTCTCTCCCCTTAACATTGTCTTGTAACAGTGCACAGGGGACTGACCCTGAGCATTCTTAATGGCAGCTGGGGGGGGAGGGAAAGGCATGTGGGTACTGGTGGACACTCCAGAGGACACCCCATGATTCCACTCATAGTATGAATTCATGGGTTGGATTGCAATTTAATGTATTTATCAATTTTTAGTCAAAAAACTAAGAAATTAAAAATGATAAAATGATACATAGATGCACAGTAATTACAGCTGCCCTATAGAATAGCTCCCAATAACAAGAAATAAATGTGGTAAGCATAATTATTGCTTTCAGTTTTGCATTAAGTAGTGTTGTCAAAAGGGAGTGATTGATTAGCAGATGCTGACGCTGTGCATCTGCCTGCCTTCAGGTAGCCAGTCACACTGCACACCGTAATGAGAATAGCCGTCCATAGTGACAGGACACAGGAGACTCTTGGTGAAGTTGGAGACTTCAGATTCCAGGCTCTTTCCTTGAGGATCAGAGGGATGGGTAGGTAGGTGCCAAAGAAGGAATCGCTCATCTCTGGGAAACAGCAGGCAGTGGAGAGTTCTACCTTCCTTGGGCCTAAAACCTTCAGCTCTGGATCCTTTCTAAGAATCTCTGAAGAAGAAAATGCACACCTTTCTATTCAATGACTTACTCAGCACCTATGTGATGCCTCACTGGGTCCTGTGGGGTTACAGAGAAGAGTCACCCACATACTCTCCCCTCAGACTTTGCATATTTTGCTTTGAAGACCTGATCTCATCTTGGATGCTACACTTGGTATCATTGTCAACAAACTCCCATCCCATGTACCATGTTTTATGATCTGCAAAACTCTTTCCACTCACCAGCTCATTTAACCTTGCAATAACTCTATGGGGCAGAGATAATTATCCTCAGGGGATACTTAGGTCTCCAGGGCAGGTGATCCTCCTGAGCTTGCTCAACGAGTCAGTGATGGCGAAGGGACCAGGACCTCTGTGTTTCATTTCTAGTCCCAGATTCCTTCCATAGCAGCACACCACCTCCTGAGATAAGGTGGAGGGAGAGTAGGAGAACTGTGGTTCTGCCATGATTGATCTGGTGTAGTAACAACAGGGCAGAACTCATCGGGCTTTGGGGATCTTCTCACAACAGTCTTCATGAAGCTAGGATGCCAACAGCCTCGTCTGGATGGAAGAAAGCAACACATGGAAAAATTATCTCTAAGACATTCCCAGTGTGTCCCAAGTCATTTATCATTCATTCAACAAATAATAACTGAGATCCTACTGTGTGCCAGAACTGTCTTGTGGGACACCCTGAATGGTGAAAACATCCTGCCACAATTCCCAGGCTCCAGCCCTTCCTCCCTCCCATCCACAGTCTGATCATCGCACCCACAAAGGGAAGGCCAAACCTTGATACCAATAAGTGCCGGTGTCAAGGAGAGAGGTAGACCAGGAAGGAAGGTAGAAGGCCCTTCCCACCTCCTCTCCTCTCAGAAACTTCATTATTTCCTCTGGGAGAATCCAGAGAAACCCTGGACTCACCCTATCCATTAAGGGAGCAGGTGACCTCCACTTCCCGCACATTTAAGTCAACCTATTTTTCTTATTCCTTTAGCATATGGCACTCAAAGGCTAAGAAAGAGGATCTGGATGTTCTAAGGCTGCTAAGAGAAATCACCCAGATTCACTCTTTCTTGCTCCTTCTTCATTGCTTTTCCTATGATACCATCTCATGTGGCTCAACTTTTACCCCATAACCCAATTCTGATTCTGCCTCCATCCTTTTGGACTTTGGGCTTCTTCTGGGTGTTTCCAGTCCATGAAATCTGACTTTTCCTAAAATGTGGTATGAGTCATCTTGCCCCTGACTTGCCTTGGATAGGAGCTCCCACATGGCATCCAGACCCTGGTGTTAGCCACGTGACTGTGTCCCCCCACTAGGCTAAACCCAAGCAGACCATCGGTGTGGGCATAACTTTGAAGTGGCTCGCCTAGAAGAAGAAGAAGGGAAAGCTACAGTCTGAGGACTATTTAGAGTCAGAGCCAGCAATCAGAGAGAGGCTGCAATTTGTTATTGACAGAGAAGGGCATCAAAGGAGTTTCCATATGAAGGCTTCTGTTCCTTAGGGATTTTTGATAATGCATGAAGTGGCAGGTGGTACAGCAGGAGGTTAGAGGAGAGGGAACAACTTCTGAAATAGTTTCTGTGCAAAGCAGAAGGCAGAGGTGCTGGGGATGAACAGAGGGATTGATGGGCAGTGTTGAGGGCCTGGCAGAAAGGAGGTCAGGTTTGTAGGATTCTGCTTCTTGTGTTTAGGTGACTGTCCCCAGTAGCACTTAGCTTCCTGTGTGCAGGAACAGAAAAGGTGGAAATTCGGATTGATCGGGATTAGAAATTCGCTAACAATGACAGTGGGGAAACAGAGGTCAATGGAGTTGAGTGTGTTAATAAGACAGTGGTAAATGTAATAGGTCAATAGAAGGACAGAGAGGAATTAAAGCCAGGAGAAGACTGAGAGACTTCTAGAAAAAGTCTTCTAGGAAAAGGACTTGAGGAGTTGCCACAATAAGGACAAGAACAGTAGAATCAGGGGTAAGGAAGTGTGAATATCCCCAAAATGTGAGGTTTTGGTCATAAGAAATATTCAAGCATAAGGCTTCATAGAGAAAGCCGTTTAGGTGAGGACAAGGTCAAACTTGTGCCTATAGGCAAAGGCTGCTAAGTAACATGAAGGTAAGGAATGGAGTCATATGCAGATGGAGGAAACAGGTTGAGAAACGAGGTCAGGGTGTTGAGTGGGCTCTCCCTACAAATATTGGAGCCTCCCATCTCTGCCCCCATGATGGATAATAGCATGTTTTCAGGGGCATAAGATTCAGGGAGGCATTTGCAACCAGGAGAATTTCATGTTAGACAGATTATAAGAGCAAAGATGGGACACTTAGTGAAAAAGAAGCTCCATGTTTTCTTTCCCCCAATCCAAATCCAGTTGAGCCTCCACCTAAGAATATTAGATCTGTATACCAAGCTTAGGAGCCTCCCCACGCATTTCTACTCTCAAGAGCTCCCTTAGACTATGCTTAGATACCCTCTCGAGTCACCTCTTTCCTGGCAGATGGAGCATTATGGAAGTTGGTGGTTGTGATAGCAAAAATGACTGCAAGTTATTTCTCCTCTGTTTTTCCTTTTGCAAGGTGACTTGGAACATATCCAGTCGAGTCTTTTTTTCTTTTTTTCTTGTTTTTTGTGAGTTGGAGTCTCACTCTGTTACCCAGACTGGAGTGCAGTGGCCACTCCCGGCCACCGCAGCCTCAACCTGCTGGGCTCCGGTGATCCTTCCGCCTCAGCCTTCCAAGTAGCTGGAACTACAGGCGCACGCTACCACGCCCAGCTGATTTTTGATTTATTGTAGAGATGAGGTCTCACCAAGTTGCCCAGGCGGGTCTCGAACCCGCGGGCTCAGGCAATCCACTCACCTCAGCCTCCCAAAGGCGCGGGATTACAGGCTGAGCCACCGAGCCCGGCT
>CAUYQG010238660.1:0-17634 GCA_963574415.1 Tarsius wallacei | reverse complement strand
GTTGGAGTCTCACTGTGTCACCCAGGCTTGGAGTGCAGTGGCAACACTCACGGCCACCACAGCCTCGACCGGGTGGGCTCAGGCGATCCTTCCACCTCAGTCTTCCAAGTAACTGGAACCACAGGCATGTGCCACCATGCCTGGCTAGTTTTTTGATTTATTGTAGAGATGAGGCCTCGTCAAGTTGCCCAGTCTGGTCTTGAACCCCTGGGCTTAGGCAATCCTCTTGCCTCAGCCTCCCAACGCGCTGGGATTACAGGCGTGAGCCAGTGCCCGGCACTCACGTTCTAAGTGTGACCGTAGAACGTGAACCAGAGCGTGATGGGGAAAGAAAGGAAAATAGAAACACTCCCGCCTGTTCAGCCTTCATACACGTTACCTACCTCAAGACCTGAAACTTCTGCCAAGCCACTCTGATCGTGGCACATGCCTTCCTGAGCCATCTTCTGCTGTTGGATATCGAGCATGGCGAGGGCCTCCGAATACTGTTGATTCAAAACTAGGAAGGGTCGTACCAGAGCGTGTTGGTTATAAAGTCTAACTCCAGTGCCCTATCGTCTAGTCATACCAACACCACATACTCTTTTTTTTGAGTCAGTGTCTCACTCTGCCACCCAGGCTGGAGGGCAGTGGCACTCTCACGGCCAATGGAGCCTCAACCTGCTGGGCTCAGGCGATCCTTCCACCTCAGCCTTCCAAGTAGCTGGAATTACAGGCATGTGCCACTATGCCCGGCTGATTTTTCTTGATTTATTATAGAGATAAGGTCTCACCAAGTTGCCAAGGCTGATCTCGAACCCTTGGGCTCAGACAATCCTCTTGCCTTTGCTTCCCAAATTTTTGGGATTACAGGCATAAGCCACCATGCCTGGCTTACATACTCCTTTCTTTCTTTCTTCCTTTTTTTTTAAACTGAAGTCTCACTCTGTCACACAGGCTGGAGTGCAGTGGTATGCTCACGGCCACCACAACCTTGACCTGCTGGGCTCGGGGGATCTTTCTACCTCAGCCTTCCAAGTAGCTGAAACTACCACCATGCCCGGCTAATTGTTTTCTTTTATTGTAGAGACAAGGTCTCGCCAAGTAGCGCAGGCTGGTCTCAAACCCCTGGGCTCAGGCAGTCCTCTCACCTCAGCCTCCCAGAGTGCTGGGACTATAGGTGAGAGTCATCGTGCCCAGCTGCATACTCATTTCTTAAGAGCACTGCATGACCCACAAGGTCTGGATTCATCCGGAAAACCTGTCTGCCAGAATGGTAGGCATCATGTGAGAGGACATATATGGCGCTGAGAGGCTGTTATTTTTACAGGAAAGCATCTTAACTCTGCAGCCGAAGTCTGCTCCTTGCTTGCTCTTCAAAAATGTGCAGGATTCTCAAAAAGGGAACACGCAAAGGCAAATTATCCAGACAATTTATGGATAGCAAGACAACTAGATGGTGAGAGCTCCTCTATTGTGTTAATGTCAAATGTACCAGCGAGTCAGACTCTACCAGATTTTTCTATTAAGAGTTTTCACAAAAGACTCTCAAACCAAACATTTAGAACAAGAGATGTCCTCAGCTTAGGCAACGTGGCAACACCTCGTCTCTACAAAAAAAACTCAAAAGATTAGGTGGCTCACGCCTATAATTCCAGAACTTTGGGAGGCCAAGGCAGGATAATCAATTGAGCCCAGGAGTTCGAGACCAGCCTGGGCAACACAGTGAGGCCTCGTCTCCATAAAAAAGTACAGAAAGTAGCTGGGCATGGTGGCATGCACAGCCTCCCAGCTACTCGAGGCTGAGGTGGAAGGATCACCCGAGCCCAGGAGGTCAAGGCTGCAGTGAGCCATGATCATGCGACTACATTCCAGCTTGGGTGACAGAGTGAGACCCTGTCTTAAAAAAACAATGTAAAAATCAGCTGTGCGTGACAGCATGTGCCTGTAGTCCCAGCTACTGGGGAGGCTAAGGCAGGAGAATTACTTGAGCCCAGGAGCTTGAGGCTGTGGTTCCCCGTGATTACGCCACTGCACTCCAGCCTGGGAGAGAGTGAGACCCCCAACTAAGAAAAAATAAATAAGAGAGTGGTCCTGCTATCTACTGGAGAGCAGAAACCAGTAACTTTTCCCCATCACTACAGGGTAGAAGGGGGAGGAGGGGGGAGCTTGTGATCACAAGCTGCTTCAGTTCTGAGCTGGTCTACACAGCAGACGCCTCCATGGGCTCAAGTCCCCGGTGCTGAGAAGCATATCTCTTCCAGAGGCAGCTACGCTGCTCACTGCACATAAGTGCCACTCTCGGACCTAGAACCTGATATAGAGTTACTTTGCCTTTAAGCCACCACTTAGTTTTGGCTAAGAAAGGAGAATTGGCATCTTCCCTTAGAAACCTTTTTAAAGTTGATGCCAAATACCTTAATATCTGTCCACCAACTTTCATCATAAGGTGGACGACTACATAAGGGATACATACACTTTTTTTTTTTTTTTTGAGTCAAAGTCTCACTCTTTCGCCCAGGCTGGAGGGCAGTGGCACATTCACAGCCAACGCAGCCCCAACCTGCTGGGCTCAGGCGATCCTTCTGCCTCAGCCTTCCAAGGAGCTGGAACTACAGGTGCACGCTGCCACGCCCGGCTGATTTTTTGATTTATTGTAGAGATGAGGTCTCACCAAGTTGCCCAAGCTGGTCTCAAACCTGTGGGCTCAGGCAATCCTCTCATCTCGGCCTCCCAAATTGCTGAGATTACAGGCGTGAGCCACTGTGCCTGACCGATGCACAACATTTTCTACTCAGGTTCCTCAAATATCAGGTGTACTACCACTTGGCTTTACACAGAAAACTAAACAAAAAGAGGGGAATAGGGAGAAACTGCTTCATGGGTAGGAGATTTCACTTCAGAGTAACAGGACTGACTTGGAACTGGACACACATGGAGTTGCCTAGGCTGATCTCAAGCTCCGTGGCCGAGTGCAGTGCCTAGCCCTAACCCATCTCGGCCTCCCCAAGAGCTGGGATTACAGGCATGAGCCACTGAACTTGGCCAATTTTTTTTTAACCTAATTGAAGCACTTCTTTCTTCTATTATTCTTAAAATATATTACTTCAAAATACTAGCACTTTACTGATACATGTGATTTAAATAAGACACCCTATATAAAACTGACCTTTTAATATAATATTTTAAAAGAATCATCAAAATAATACTCCTACCTGTGTTTTCAGACTTCAGCATTTTAATTTCTTCTGTTTTCAGTTTCAAATTCTCTTTGAGGATTGCATTTTCACAGTTTAGTCTGGAAAAAAGTACTCTTCAAATAATGAAAATACTAAGACTCCCTCGCTAAGCAAGAATATTTTAAATTACATAATTAGGACACAAAAACCAAAATATAATTTTTCTTACTTCAAAATAGTCTGGAATTTACATGTGTCACAAAAATAAAAAACGATTTAAGGAATGTGGTAAGATTTTAAACATTCTTAACTCTTCTGTATACTTAGCTGAGGAATAATAATGAACCAGAAATGTTTCTCAATATCCACTTTGCATACTTATTCCCTTAAGTTTTACTTCAACTTCATAACCATGTGAACACCAACTGCAGGCTTGGGCCATCTTCAAAACCTTGCCTAAAAAGAAACACAGACCCTCATGCCCACTCTGCGCTTTGGGGGTAACGATGTGTCAACGTAGTTCATCACTTATAATAAGGGTGCCACCTTGGCGGGGATGCTGACAGTGCGGGAGGCTATGCATGTGGGAGTCTCCAGACCCTCTGTGCAGGCTTGCTGTGACCTGTACGTGCTCTAAAGAAAGAATTACAAAGTCTTTTATTTTTTTTATTTTTTTTGAGTTGGAGTCTCACTCCGTCGCCCAGGCCGCAGTGCAGTGGCCGCTCCCGGCCACCGCAGCCTCGACCTGCTGGGCTCTGGCGATCCTTCTGCCTCAGCCTTCCAAGTAGCTGGAACTACAGGCGTGCGCTACCACACCCGGCTGATTTTTTATTATTGTAGAGATGAGGTCTCGCCAAGTTGCCCAGGCGGGTCTCGAACCCGTGGGCTCAGGCAATCCGCTCACCTCTGCCTCCCAAGGCGCGGGATTACAAGCTGAGCGACCGAGCCCGGCTGCAAAGTCTTTCATGGGAAAAGAAAGACATGTGAGGCATACCCCTGGCGACAGCAGCATTACCTGACATAACCAAAAGTTCACCAAGTGTCCATCAAGAGATAAATAAGACAACAAAATGTAGTATATACATACAAGGGAATATTAGTTGGTCTTTTTATTTTATTTTACTTTTTTGAGTTGGAGTCTCACTCTGTCGTCCAGGCTGGAGTGCAGGGGCACGCTCATGGCCACCACAGCCTCGACCTGCTGGGCTCCGGCGATCCTTCCGCCTCAGCCTTCCAAGTAGCCGGAACTACAGGTGCATGCTACCATGCCTGGCTGATTTTCTGATTTATTGTAGAGACGAGGTCTCGTGAAGTTGCCCAGGCGGGTCTCAAACCCGTGGGCTCAAGCAATCCTCTCACCTCAGCCTCCCAAGGCGCGGGATTACAGGCATGAGCCACCACGCCAGGCTTATTTTTATTTACTTATTTATTTTTTAGAGACAGGGTCTCACTCTATCATTCAGGCTGGAGTGCAGTGGTGCAATCATAGCTCACTGCAGTCTCAAGCTCCAGGGCTGAAGGGATAATCCTACCTCAGCCTCCCAAGAAGCTGAGACTATAGGCGTGAGCTACCACATCCAGCTGGGTTTTTTTTTTGTAGAAGTAGGGTCTCACTGTGTAGTCCAGGCTGGTCTTGCACTTCTGGCCTCAAGCTGTCCTCCCACCTCAGCCTTCTAAAGCCCCGGGATTACAGGTATGAGCCACCGTGCTAAGCTTATTCAGTCTTAAAAAGGAAAGACATTCCAATACATGCTACAATGTGAATGAAGCTTGAAGACACTATGCTAAGTGAAACAAGCCAGTTAAAAATAAGTACAAATACTGTAGTGATTTCACTAATATGTGGTACTTGGAGTAGTCAAATTCATAGAGGCAGAGAGTGGTGGTTGCCAGGGTCTGGGGGAGGGAAAACGGGGAGTTATTATTTAACAGGCGCAGAATTTCAGTTCTGGAGATGGAGTGTAGAGATGGTTGCACAACAGTGTAACTATTCTTTTTTTTTTTTTTTGAGTAGGAGTCTCACTCTGCCACCCAGGCTGGAGTGCTGCGGCACGCTCATGGCCACTGCAGCCTCGACCTGCTTGGACTTAGGCGATCCTTCCGCCTCAGTCTTTCAAGTAGTTGAAACTACAGGCATGTGCCACCACACCAGCTGAGTTTTTGATTTATTGTAGAGATGAGGTCACACCAAGTTGCCCAGGCTGGTCTCGAACCTGTGGGCTTGGGCAATCCTCTTGCCTCTGCCTCCCAAAGTGCTAGGATTATTGGCATGATCCACTGCACCCAGATCAACAGTATGAATATTCTTAATGCCACTGAACTGTCCACTTAAAAATGGTTAAGATTGCAAATATTTTAGCCAGGTGCAGTGGCGCACACCCGTAGTTCCAGCTACTTGGAAAGCTGAGGCGGAAGGATCACCTGAGTCCAGCAGGTCAAGGCTGAGGTGACAGAGTGAGACTCCAACTAAAAAAAAAAAAAGATTGTCAATTTGTGTGTGTGTGTGTGTGTGTGAGAGAGAGTTGGAGTTTCACTCTGTTGCCTAGGCTGGAGTGCAGTGGCATACTCATGGCCACCCCAGCATTGACCTGCTGGGCTCCAGCGAGCCTTCTGCCCCAGACGTCCAAGTAGCTGGAACTACAGGCGCATGCCACCATGGCAGTTAATTTTTAATTTATTGTAGAGATGAGGTCTCGCCAAGTTGCCCAGGCTGGTCTCAAATCCCTGGGCTCAGGCAATCCTCCCACCTCGGCCTCCCAAAGTGCTGGGATTATAGGCATGAGCTACCACACCCGGCCAAGCTTATAGTTTTAAATAAAAATATCTATCAAGACAGTTTGTGATGTTTGTAGGGAATATTATATGCTTTAATCAGGATTGCCCTCAGATCACCAAAACAACGGCCATGAGATTGAAGCTTCTCAATTCAAAGTAAAATGGAAATCTAAGGCATTCCTTTCCACAGATTATATCACCAATAAAATGGGAAACAGTATTATCAAACAAGGTCTGTAGTCCTAGAGGAATAAAGCACCTTTATTAAGACAGCATCTTCCTGAGATAGGTTTGTGATTTTCCTATTGAATTCTGAGTAACTCTGATATCATGAGGCAGCTCTTCAGATGCTTACAAATATGTTAGTAGATCTACTTAAACTACTTTATATATTAATTTTAAAAGACAACTTCCTAGCCAGGTACAGTGGTTTGCACCTATAACCCCAGCACTTTGGGAGGTTGAGGAGGGATGATCACTGAAGTCCAGGGGTTTGAGACGAGTCTGGGCAACACAGCGAGACCTCATCTCTACAAAAAAAATTTAAAAACAGCTGGGAGTCATGATGTGCACCTGTAGTCCCAGTTACTCGGGAAGTTGAAGTGGAAAAGGATCGCCTGAGCCCAGGAGGCCGAGACTTCAGTGAGCCATGATTGTGCCACTGCACTCCAGTCTGGGCAGCACAGTGAGACCCCAACTCAAAATAAAATAAAACAAAATAAAACAACCCCCCCAGTCAAATACATGAACTCTGCTGCCCAATTAATTATTTTTTGTGCATCTTTCCCCAGCTCTGCTGATTTGAAGAGCATCCTAAAAGACAACCTGTTGACCAAGTATAAGTCTGTGTATGTGAATCAGAAGTTTCTGGATTCTGTGCAGTCCAAAAAAAAAAAAAAAATAGAATAAGCTGGGTGTGGTGGCAAGTATCCCCTGGCCCCAGCTACTTGGGAGACTGAGGCAGAAGGATCACTTGAACCTATCAGGTTGAGGCTGTAGTGAGCTATGACGGCCCCAGTGCACTGCAGCCTGGGTGACAGAGTGAGAGCCTGTCGCTGAAAAATAAAATGTAAATAAATGAGATAAAAATAAAATTGAAAGTTAAAAACTGAGTAAACAACACTATGAAACTGGAAGAAATTAGGATGACATTCGCTTGAAGAGGCTGTGAGGAAACGCTCTCCTATGTTGCTGGTCAGAATACAATTTGGTACAGAGCTTGCCGAAAGGAATTTGGCAATAGCTACTAAATCTACATACACGTTGACCTTTTGACTCAGCAATTCTACCTCTAACAATTGGACAATTGCAAAATGCTGGAAACAATGTGAGCACCAGGCCCATCCACACCATGGAGCGATTTCCAGGACATAATATTGTTAAATGGAAAAACAATCAAAAAGAGTATCTACAGTAATGCTACCTTTTATGTAAGAAAGAAAGAGAAATAAGAAAATACACACATATCTGCTGTTTGTGCAAATAGAAAGACAGGAAGGCTAAGCCAGACATAACGAGATTGGTTATTTTTTATTTATTGTAGAGAGGAGGTCTCACCAAGTTGCCCAGGCTGGTCTCGAACCCATGGATTCAGGCAATCCTCTCACCTCAGCCTCCCAAAGTGCTGGGATTATAGGCATGAGCCACTGCACCTGGCTAGATTGGTTATTTTTAGACAGTGAGGGAAAGACAGCATGACAGGTGGGGAATGGTGTAAAGGGCACGGAAGAGGAAACACTTCTCTGAGTCTACCTTTCTCAATAGTTCTGACTTTTGGAAGCAGGTTAATCTTTCACAAGGTCTAACAAACCAACAGGCTGGGTCAGTGGCTCACACCTGTAATCCCAGCACTTTGGGAAGCCTAGGAGGGAGGATCACTTGAGGCCAGGAGTTCGAAAGCAGTCTGGGCAAGACAGAGGCAAGATTTGAATGAGACTTCAACTCAGGAAAAGGAAAAAGAAGAAAAGAAAAGAAAAGAATATTGTGTTATGTAGATATACTATGAAGAATCATTTTAATTTACAAAAGGAAATAATAATAGTAACTGCTTTTAACCCATTCAATAAACCAAGAATCCATGAGTTCAAGTTGGTATAAACAAACAAACAAACAGAAGGAAAAGCTCTTGTTCTTTCGAGTTGAGGTCTGACTCTGTTGCTCAGGTTGGAGCACAATGGCACGATCACAGCCTACTGCAGTCTCAACTTCCTGGACTCAGGTGATCCTTCTGCCTCAGCCTCTCGAGTAGCTGGGACTATAGGCATCCGCCACCGTGCCCAACTAATTTTTTATTTTTTTGTAGAGACAACATCTCACTGTGTTGCCTGGAATGGTCTCAAGCTCCTGTTCTCAAGTCATCCTCCCACCTTAGATTCCCAAAGTGCTGGGATTACAGATGTGAAACACTGTGACAAATCACTATTTGTCAACCACTGTAGTAATACTTGCTTCAGGCTGAATAATCAGTAGATATAAAACTAGTGGGTAACAATTTCATGAGTAACAGTATATTTACATAATCTCTAAGTGTCTTTCCACAAGATACTTATTAAATACAAGGGGAAAGTGAGAAACATGGCAGACATCACACCTTAAGGAAGTGATCAGGATTCACATCCTAGTGATGCGACAAATCAACATCACATGCCTCCTGATATGACACAAAACAGTACCTCTGTGACGATCCTGCCAAAAATGCACAACCTAAACTGAATCCAGAAACCAGACATAGCCATTGTGGGATACTTTATAAAATCAATGACCTTTACACCTCAAAAAAATGTCGATGTCATTTAAAGAGAAAGAAAGACCAAGGAATTGTTTCATATTAAAGGGGTGTAAAATTTAGACGTGACAACTAAATGTAATCAGTGATTCTGGATTAGATCCTGGGATAGAGGAAAATTTTTTTCTCTTTTGCTCAAATTTGTATGCTATTAGGACAACTGGGAAAATCTGAATATAGTCTGTGGATTAAATAATGATATTGTGTCGAAGTTAATGTCTTGACTTTGATAATTATGCTATGGTTATGAAAGAAAATGTCCTTTTTAAAAATACAAACTGGGGGGGGGGGGTGCAGTGAGTCACTCCTGTAATCCCAGCACCTTAGGAGGCAGAGGCAAGAGGAATGCCTGAGCCCAAGGGTTTGAAACCAGCCTGGGCAACGTGGTGAGACCTTGTCTCTACAATAAAAGAGAGAGAGAGAGAAAAGGCTTGGCGTGGTGGTGGGCCTGTGGGTGGGCCTGTGGTTTTAGCTACTTGGAAGGCTAAGGTGCTGAGGTGGAAGGATGGCCTGAGCCCAGGAGATCAAGGCTGTGTTGGTCGTGATCATGCCACTGCACTTGGCAACAGAGGAAGACGCTGACTTTAAAAAAAAACTGGACAGGCACGGTAGCTCAAGTTTGTAATCCCAGCACTTTGGGAAGCTGAGGTGAGCGGATTACCTGAGCTCAGTCAGGGGTTCGAAACCAGACTGGGCAACTTGGTGAGACCTCATCTCTACAAAAAATAAAAAAATTAGCTGGGCATGGTGGTGCATGCCTGTAGTTCCAACTACTTGGAAGGCTGAGCAGAAGGATCGCCTAAGCCCAGCAGGTCGAGGCTGCAGTGCCCGTGAGTGTGCCACTATACTCCAGCCTGGGCAACAGAGTGAGACTCCAACTCAAAAAATAAAGAAACAAAATAAAATAAAATAGAAATAATAATTTTATGATATTTTTCAATTAGCTGAAAGAAGAAGAAAGACTAAATTATATTTGAATTACATACATTTTAAAGATTTTCCAAGAAAAATTATGGAATAATAATATACAAACCTGTCATATTTCTGAGTCCAAGATTCCTCTATATTTTTAAATCTATTCTGATCAAATTCTATTTCCCACTGCAAGACATTTATTTCCTATGGAAAAAAAATAGCACTTTCATGGCAAATTACAAATAAATCATTTCAGGATCCTGTGAATAGCTTATATAAATCATGTAATCATTTCACAGAAAAGATTTATAGAGAAAAATTAATTGTTGTTCGAAAAGAGCAATAATCATTTTTCTTAAGCAATATATAACACACTTCATTGGTACTCAAAAAAACTTTGCCAAAGCTCACTTTATATCAAAAAAATTTCAAATTGTTTGATTTCAAAATTTGCTTGACTGAACCTAGATTTCTCAGGGCCCACGCGCCACCCCATGTAGTCACCACAAGCAAAGTTTACTCCCGGAAATCTTAGCCCAAATAGTCCAAAGGGTACAACAGGCACAGGAAAGCTGACCATCTAGGGCGATTCCTAACTACCTTTATAGTGACGAAGAGATGGTCAGAAAGAAGCAGGCCTTGTCAGGCAAGCTGGGGGGCGGGGGAGGCAGAAAAAAAGAAGTCAGAAGTAAGTGTGGCAGGCCTCCTACTACCTTAAAGTGGGGAAACAAAATAAAACTTAATTCTCTCCTATGTGACAATCTGTTTTGGATTATAAACTCCTAAAGGGAAGACCATCGGAGAGCAGAGAGTCTGCACTAATGACTTATCTATGAGTATGGTGAGTTTAAGGAAATTCTACTGAAAGCTTATTGGACTGAACAAGTCTATGCTCCAAGTGGCAAATACCTTCTCCAAAGATCTCTTCTGCTCCACAGTTTTTTGCAGTACTGCCTGGGTGTGACTTGTGGCTTTGCCAAGTATTGCCTAAAAAAAATCCCAAACAGCAACAGGATAAATTAAATTTTGAATCACTCCTATATGCACAGTGAAGTTCATATTTTTATTTTATGAGAATTGAAAATTAACTTGAAATGAGACTCTCATAGTGACCTTTTTTTTTTTTGAGTTAGAGTGTCACTCTGTCACCCAGGCTAGAGTGCAGTGGCACACTCACGGCCACCGCAGCCTTGACCTGCTGGTCTCAGGCAAGCCTTCTACCTTAACCTTCCAAGTAGCTGGAACTACAGGCATGCGCCAGCACACCCACCTAATTTTTAAAAATTTACTGTAGAGACAAGGTTCCACTAAGTTGCCAGGCTGGTCTCAAACCCCTAGGCTCAGGCAATCATCTTGTCTCAGTCTCCCAAAGTGCTGAGATTACAGACATAAGCCACCATGCCTAGCTCACAGTGACCATTTTTCTATGGAAAGTTTGATAGTTTAGAAGTCAGGAGATCTTGGTTTGGTTTCTTTCCAATGAATACGGGGATGAATGAATGAATTTTCCACATAAAGAAAACATTCACAGTAGTATTTTTTTTTTTTTGAGTTTGAGTCTCACTCTGTCGCCCAGACTGGAGTGCAGTAGCCGCTCCCAGCCACCGCAGCCTCGACCTGCTGGGCTCCAGCGATCCTTCCTTCCGCCTCAGCCTTCCAAGTAGCTGGAATTACAGGCACACGCTACCACACCTGGCTAATTTTTTGATTTATTGTAGAGATGAGGTCTCACCAAGTTGCCCAGGTGGGTCTCGAACCCGCGGGCTTAGGCATTCCACTCACCTCAGCCTCCCAAGGCGCAGCATTACAGGCTGAGCCACCAAGCCCGGCCACAGTAGTATTAATAGTCAAAAAGTGGAAGCAAGCCCAAATGTCCACCAACTGGTGAGTGGATAAACAAGATGGATGCCTGTACAATGAAGTGTTTTTGGCAATAAAAAGGAAGAAAGTACCAGTGAATGCTACAACTTGCATGGACCTCAAAAACATGCTAACGGAAAGAATCCAGGCAAAAGGGAATTCCGTCCCACATCCTATGACTCTCTTTAATGAAGCAGAAAAGACAGAAAAGCAAATCTGTAGACAGAAAGTAAATGAATGGGTGTCTGGGGCTGGGCGTGGAAAAGGGGCGTCCATACCACGGGCACGAAGTCCCTATTTTTGGGCCTTGGAAATGTTCTCAAATTAGATTGGAGCGATAGCCGCACAGCTCCAAGTGTAGTCAAAAGTAAAATTGTTCTGTATACTTAAAACAGGTGAAATTCATGATATGTGAATTACAAAGCTGTTAAAAACATATACACAGCCGGGCTCCGTGGCTCAGCCTGTCATCCCACGCCTTGGAAGGCTGAGGTGAGTGGACTGCCTGAGCCCACGGGTTCGAGACCCGCCTGGGCAACTTGGTGAGACCTCCTCTCTACAATAATCAAAAATTAGCCGGGTGTGGTAGCGCGCACCTATAGTTCCAGCTACTCGGAAGGCTGAGGCGGAAGGATCACCGGAGCCCAGCAGGTTGACGCTGGGGTGACTATGAGTGTGCCACTGCACTCCAGCCTGGGCAAAAGAGTGAGACTTCAACTCAAAAATAAAAAAATTTAAAAAATTTAAAAAACATATATACCTGAAAGCCCAACTATAACAAGCACTGCTGCTCTTGTTTTAAAAGGTATGCCAATTATGACTGACATGTGCAAGAGATGAAATAAACAATTTCTTCTTACCAGGCTTTGAAGAATTTTCAATGCTTCCTCTTTACCTTCAAGTTGTCTTCGAGATGCCTCAAGTTCAGTTTTTAAAATCTCTACCTCCTGAGGACAGAAATAAAATTAGCCTTCCTATCTGAAAGATATGTAACTCCCAAATTATCAGTTTGGCTGGTCTACTCTGTTGGCTCAAAGCGCTTACAAACGAGGTTGGAAATGTCTCTAGGTTTCATGAGTGAACCAGACATGCTAAAATTGACAGCTTCACTACTTGGAAGGCTGAGGCGGAAGGATCACGGGAGCCCAGCAGATCAACACTGGGGTGGCCGTGAGTGTGCCACAGCACTCTAGCCTGGGTGACAGAGTGACACTCCAACTTAAAAAAAAAAAATTTAATCCACATAAACTAAGCACATGGTCATCTACGGTTACAGTAGTTGTTTGTTCCCCAGAAAAATATGTTCAATTCCTAACCTCAGGTACCATGAATACGACCTTTGCAAACAGGGTCTTTGTAGATGTGTTTAAAGAAAACGTAAAACAATTTAACTATTTTTTTTTTTTAAGTCAGAATCTCACTCTGCCACCCAGGCTGGAGTGCAGTGGCACGCTCACGGCCAATCCAGCATTGACCTGCTGGGCTCAGGTGATCTTTCCTCCTCACCCTCCCAAGTAGCTGGAACTACAGGCACGCACTACCACACCCGGCTATTTTTTATTTTATTGTAGAGACGAGTTCTCACCAAGTTGTCCGGGCTGGTCTCAAACCCTCGGGCTCAGGTAAACCACTTGCCTTGGCCTCCCAAAGTGCTGGGATTACAGGTTGAGCCACTAAGTTGGCAATCCCAACACTTTCAAAGGCCAAGGCAGGAGGATGGCTTCAGCTCAGGAGTTAGACCAATCTGGGAAACACAGTGAGATCCCATCTCTGTAAAAAAAAAAAAAAAAAAAAAGAAGACTGAAGAAAGAAGAAGAAGAAGCAAGATAGAGGCAAGAAGGATTCTCCTCTAAAGCTTTCAAAGGGAACGTGGCCCACCCACACCACGATTCTAGCTTCCAAAACTGAAAGGATATATATTTCTGTTGTTTTAAGCCACCAGTTTGATGTACTTTGTCCCAGCAGCCCTAGGAAACTAAAACAGTAGCTTTCACAAGAAGAGTCACAAACATACACTAAGGTGGGCTTCCTGTTTCCCAAAAGACAGGTATCCCTCACAGAAACTGCTATTCCCTCCAAGCTGCGTGGGCTCCTTAGACCACCCGAGAGACTCTCTGTTTCTTCTGGCTTCAAGGAGGTTAAATGATGTCAGATTGTTTCAAGCCATGCAGATAGGGAAGGCAGATAGAAGAAAGTGATAACTACTTCTCAAGAAGAAAGATAAGAAACAGAGGAGGCTGGGCACGGTAGCTCACGCATGTAATCCCAGCACTTTGGGAGGCACAGGTGGGAGGACTGCTTGAGCCTAGGAGTCCCAGGCCAGCCTAGGCCACATAGCGAGACCTCATCTCTACAAAAAATAAAGAAATTAGTCAGGCGTAGTAGAATGCGCCTATAGTCCCAGCTACTCGGGAGGCTGAGGTGGAAGGACAGCCTGAGCCCAGGAGATCAAGGCTGCAGGGAGTTGGGATCGTGCCACTGCACTCCAGCCTGGGTGACAGAGTGAGACCCTGACTCAAAAAAAAAAAAAAGAAGAAGAAAGAAAGAAAGGAGCTGAAAAAGAGGAGCTTTAGACTGTGGTTCCTCAAGAACACATGGAAAACCAGTCTTAGTACTATCTAAACAAAATATCAGTGGATTTTATTTACCTGAGAATGTTTGTATTAGAGTACCCACCTCTAAAGTTTCATGAAGATGCTGCCTTAACTCTTCATTTGACAATTCTGAATTAGAATCTGTTAGGGAAAAAAAACTTGAATATTTTCTTTCACTATTAAATATAGGACATTTATTCACAAATTATTTTTTTATTTTATTTTTTGAGTTGGAGTCTCCCTCTGTCGCCCAGACTGGAGTGCAGTGGCCGCTCCCGGCCACCGCAGCCTCCACCTGCTGGGCTCCGGCGATACTTTCGCCTCAGCCTTCCAAGCAGCTGGAACTACAGGTGCGCGCCCGGCTAATTTTTGATTTATCATGGAGATGAGGTCTCGCCAAGTTGCCCAGGCGGGTCTCGAACCCGCGGGCTCAGGCAATCCACTCACCTCAGCCTCCCAAGGCGCGGGATTACAGGCTGAGCCACCGAGCCCGGCTAGGAATGTTTATTCTAAAAAAAATTCCTCAAAACAAATTTTCTCTTTGCTATTCTGAACTTTCACCCGCATCACAGCATCAAAAACCCTAAGTCATGTTTTCACTGTGATGATAACACGGCTCCAAGAAGGGACTGAGGGGCACTGGGTTGGCCATGGAGAGTTCTGTTCCATTAACACTTGTGGTAGGCAGAATAAGATGGCCACATCCTAAGCCACAGAACCCGTGACCACATGGCAAAAGGGACTTTGCAGATGCATTAAGTTAAGGATACTGAGATGGGGCATTGCCCTAGATTATCCAGGGGGCGTCCCATGCACTCAAGGAAGTCCTTATAAATGAAAGAGGAACGGCAGAGAAGGGCTCAACCAGTCATTGCTGGCTTGAAGATGGAGGAGGGGGCCACGAGCCAGGGAATGCAGGCAGCCTGTGGAAGCCGGAAGAGACAAGACAGCGGTCGCCTCCAGAAGGAACGCCGCCCTGCGACACCTTGATTTTCGCCCAGTGAAATTCATTTTGGACTTCTGACCTACAGAGCTGTAAAATAATGTGTTGTTTTAAGAAACTAAATCAGCCGGGCTCGGTGGCTCAGACAGTAATCCCACGCTTTGGGAAGCTGAGGTGAGTGGATTGCCTGAGCCCGTGGGTTCGAGACCTATCTGAGCAACTTGGTGAGACCTCATCTCTACAATAAATAAAAAAATCAGCTGGGCATAGTAGAGCACGCCTGTAATTCCAGCTACTTGGAAGGCTGAGGCGGAAGGATCGCCGGAGCCCAGCAGGTCGAGGCTGCAGTGGCCGCTCCCGGCCACTGCACTCCAGTCTGGGCAACAGTGAGACTCCAACTCAAAAAACAAAACAAAACAAAAAAACACTAAACCTGTGGTAGTTTGGAAATTAACTATTAACAATAAGGAACAGATACAACATCCCTACCTAGGATCGGGCCAACTTTGATAAAAAGACAAAAGTCCATAACCCAACAAAACAGGAATTCGTACTATTACGATTACATCTTATTTATGCCCCAGCATTTCCTCATGTTTTTATAAAAGCCTCTTAGCATCACACTCAGTTTTCAACATGATATTTGCAAAACAGAATCCATCCTCTATGTATAATAAGGAATTGGAAGAAAAATCCATAGATAATCCCATTCTAATTTCAGGAAGGATTTTGAAGGATCTGGAGGAACCCCGAGCTGTAACATGTATTTTGTAAATATAAACCATGTTTTGTAAGTTATTCTCATGCTGTTCTAATTTGTGTTTGTTCGACTTTGGTGGGGGAAGTTTCAGGAGGGAAGCTTTGCAACATGGATTACAAAAGACTCAGCCAGGCAAGCGCTAGTGCCACAGTCCAGGCATGGACTCATCGATGGATTCCCAGTCACTCTGGAATGGCAACGTTCTATCGTAGCATGATTCTGAATTTTAACCCTTCCCTAATGTAAGGCATAATTTCTTTTTGGTCATGATAAGTTAAGATTTACTTTGACCATTTTTTGAGAATTTCATGACATCCTAAAATAACTGGAAGCATCTGTGTTCTGCCTGGAACATGCCTTTCCCAAAGAACCACCAGGCTTGCTCCCCACTCCATTCCAGTGCTCAGATGTCACCTCTTTTCTGAAGGGCATTTGTGTAAGAAAAAAAAGGCACCTCCTGACAGGCCTTGCCCAGTCCTGGCCTGAAATAGTAGTGCTCCGTCCCCCTACAATCACCTACTTTCCCTTCACTGCCTGATGTTATATATCTGTTAGCTGGTAAGGGTATCTTCTATCTTCTCTACTAGAATGTGAAATCCATGACATTAGAACTCTCCCCTATTTTGTTCACTGATATTTTTCCCAGAAAGTAGACCTGGGCCAGTCACCTGATAAATATTTGTTAACTAAGAGAAAAATAAAAGTACATCACAAAAAAAAGCAAGGTTGGCAATCACTTACTGAAACCACTAACAAACATATGTTAGTGCTGCATAGCAATTAGTGGACTCCAACATTTGTACAATACTTAGAAATATAAGCATCGCCAGGCACAGTGGCTCACACCTGTAATCCCAGCAGTTTGGAAAGCCGAAGCATGAGAATTACTTGAGCCCAGGAGTTCAAGACCAGGCTGGAGAACATAGTGAGAACTTCATCTCCACAAAACAATTTAAAAATCAGCTGAGCGTGGCGGTGTGCGCCTGTAGTCCCAGCTACTCAGGAGGCTGAGGCAGAAGGCTCACCTGAGCCCAGGAAGTCAGGGCTGCGGTGAGCCTTGACGTACCACTGTGCTCCAGTCTGGGCGACAGAGTGAGATTCCAAGTGAAAAACAAAGAAAAGAAATATAAACGTCCATTACTTTTGTACTATTACCAATCCCAAGAGATAAAGACACATTTCTACAATTCACTGTGGTAACTTGTTTCCGTGTGCTGGAAGCCTTATAGCATTGATACTATTCGCAGAAGAAAGCAGAAAGAGGAAATCCGGCATTCTTACCAGTGCTACTTTGTCGCCTGTAACTGGAAACTCTGGACGCTCGAGGGTATGTCTCTTGCAAGCTCGTCTGCTTGGAACACTGAAAAACAGCTCCGCTTCTTTCTTCTCCCTTTCTCGGAAACGGAGGAGGGCTACAGTTCCTTCCATCTGATCTTTTTCTTGACCTCAATAGATGTGAAACTTCCACCTCATAAATACCATCAGGTCTTCTTCTGAGGCCATACCCTAAATCACCTTCTGTCATGTCATCCTCTTCTGTTTCCCAGAGCTGCTCCTCCGGCTCGCTTGATGACCTCACCACCTTGCTCATTAGGCAAATGCTGTCTTTAACAAAAGGAAAAGTAGGTTGTAATAGTTCAGAAAAACAGGAGTTAAGAAACTGTCATAATTCACTGAGTATGATCGACTCCAAATCCATCCGGGTTGCTGCAAAGTCCATATATTTGTCCTTTTTTATGGCTACATAATATTCCATCATGTGTATGTACCAAATTTTTTTAATCCAGTCCAGCTTCGATGGATAGCACTGTTGGTTTCATGTTTTTGCTATTGTGAATAGAGCT
>CAUYQG010238659.1:0-13624 GCA_963574415.1 Tarsius wallacei | reverse complement strand
AAATTTACCAGTACAATGGGAAAGAAAGCCTTGCCTAGACCTTGATTGAGGAGTACTTGGATGCCCTTAGAATGAGAAGACCTAGTTCCAGCTACTTGGAAGGCTGAGGCGGAAGGATCACCGGAGCCCAGCAGGTCGAGGTACTCCAGTCTGGGCGACAGAGTGAGACTCCAACTCAAAAAATAAAAAAATAAATAGAACATCACCTTGGGATAGGAAAGCAGACTAAGAGTAGGAAAGATATAACGTTATATCCAGAAATAACTGTAGAAATATTATCACTCACTCATTCATTTCATATTTATTGAATGCATGCCAAGTGCCAGGCATTGTGCTAGATACTAGAGATACAAG
Source organism: Tarsius wallacei (assembly GCA_963574415.1). NCBI lineage: Eukaryota > Metazoa > Chordata > Mammalia > Primates > Tarsiidae > Tarsius > Tarsius wallacei. The sequence goes on along the minus strand of CAUYQG010238659.1, from coordinate 13,270 downwards.
GGGGAACAAAAATTATAAATTTACAATGGCCACAAACACTACAAGGACGGAATGCATGGACCCCGAGAACTTTTTAAAGGAGCTTGCCCTTGTCAGGGAGGTGAGGGAGGCTTTGCTAAATTGGTGATGCTGTAGGGATAAATATTCGTTGGCATAAATGGAATCAAGAAAGAGGTGAAGTAAGAGAGATTGAGTAGAGTGAGACTGTATGCAAAGGCCCTGTGGCCTGAAGTAGTGTGGCGTTTGAGGGTCTGGAAGAGGGTCATTGAGGTTGGAACAGAGAAAACAAAGAGCAAGAAGAATATGGAGATGAAGGCAGGAGACAGATTATGTAGAAGCTTTCAGATTATGCTGAGACCTCACACTCTCTTGTCCCACTTTTTAACTCCAGTTGTTTTTGCTGTAAACTGCATGCAGCTGTTACTCGACAGTATCTAGACCATGCTGCACACATATTCTCACTTTTACCCTGAAGATCTTTGCTGTCACTGTGTGGGACATTGATACCTATGGGGTCATCCTTGAATAATGGGAAATGGAAGCTGGTGGATAAAAATATCGCTCTTCTTCTCTCTTGTGAGTAGGCAGTTCTGAAGTTTACTCTCTATGTCTACTAAAGGGGTCCCCAGAAAAATTAGGACCTACTTGCCCCAATAGTGACCGCATTTGACATACTTTGGGGGGATGACTTTCTCTTCTTTAGCTGTTTCATTCCTCCCACTTCCTACTCATGTTCTTTGAGATTGCCTCCCAAAATGCTCTGCTGCTTGCAAGTCCTCCCTTGTCACAGGTGCAACTTTTGGTGGGAACCAAGGTGAAGACCATTTCTTATATTTTTAAGTTTCAATATAATATATTTTGTTTTAATTGTATTTATTTTACAGCTAACTTGCATTTATGGCAGATGATACACACATCTTCCATTTATAACAGTAACAATTATCTTTTTAAAATAAGCTATATTACATTTAAAGAAAATATCAGATAAATAACATCCAGATGGTACTTGGACATGGCAAGGATTGTGAAGTGTTGCATGATTGTGTGGGATGTAGGAGGCACTGCAGTGGGGTGTGAAGCTGGAATTCAACCTAATGACTTCTAGTCAAGTGGGTCTTTGCCCCATGAGATAATTCTTCCTCATTAGTTATTTTCTTTTTTTTTAATTAAAAAATTTTTTTTATTTTAAAGATGTGAGGTACAATTCAGGGTTAGGTATACAAATGTTCATTATGCAGGTACCCTTGTTAATGAGGTGTGCCCCCACACCTGGAAGATTCCCACTACTGACAATCTTTTTCTTATAGTGTTACAATAATTGATCAAGGTTCGCTTATGAGTGAGAACATATGGTACTCAGTTATTTGTTTCTGTGATAGTTTACTCAGTGTTATAGACTCTATGTCCATCCAAGTTACCGTGAAGTTCATAATTTTGTCCTTCTTTATGACTGTGCAGTATTCCATCATGTGTATATACCACATTTTTTTTTTATCCAGTCCTTTTTCAATGGGCAGCACGGTTGGTTCCATGTTTTTGCTATTGAGAACGACACTGTAATAAACATACGGTGTGTAGGTATCTTTTTCATAGAGTGATTTGAGTTCCTGTGGGTATATTCCCAGTAGGGGGATTGCGGGGTCATATGGAAGATTCAATTTTTAGATCTTTTAGGAATTGCCAAACTGTTTTCCACAGAGGTTGGCATAAATGGAATCAAGAAAGAGGTGAAGAGAGATTGAGTAGAATCTCTCAGTGTAGAAGTGTTCCCTTTCTCCTCTCCAGCATCTGTTGTTTTCTGAGTTATTGATGATGGCCATCCTGACTGGGGTTAAGTGGTATCTCAGTGTAGTTTTAATTTGCATTTCTTTGATGACTAGTGAGATAAGATAGACAAGTGGGATCTCATCAAACTGACGAGCTTCTGCAAAGCCAAAGAAACCATCAAGAGAGCAGGAAGACAGCCCAAAGCCTAGAAAAAATATTTGCCAACTGTATGTCTGACAGAGGCCTAACATCTAGGCTCTCTAAGGAACTCAAATGTACCGAAAAGGAAAAAACAAGCAGCCCCATTACAAAGTGGACAAAAGATATGAATAGACACTTCTCAAATGAAGACATATAAGCAGCCAACAGACACATGAAAAGCTGCTCATTAGTTATTTTAGAAGGAAGACTACTTGGTAGCTTGAAATAGAAATGAAAAGACTTCTCATATTATGGAAGAGCATTAGTAGTCTGGCAAAATAAGTCTTATTAGATATTCAGTGTCTTTAGCTTTAGAGCATGGAGGGATAGAAGGGGAAGAGTGGACATAAACTATCATGATGATAAGTTATAGTTGACTGTCTATCCTTATATTTATTGTCTATTGTCAGACAAGTTCCATGAGAAAATGGTGAACTTTCCCTCAAACCCATAGCACACACACTTCGTACATAAAGTCAAGCCCACACCACAGAGGTTACCAGTTTCTAATTTTCCAGACCTTTTCTTTGTATATACAGGGGGGAACCTATCCAAAAATTGGAATTGTATTTTGGAGAGTAGGCCTTTTGTAGTACATGCTTCAAGTGTTCTAGGAACCCGTCAGCATCAGTGTACCAGCTAGTGTTGTTTTGAAAGGCTGCATTTAGCTACAGTGAATATGTGTTGAAAATTCTTTCAAAGCGTTTGCCCTTTTCATGATGGGTGATCTATGAGTGCGCCTGCCCACATCTCACTGCATATTCAGCAGTTTTTGACCAAAAATGGCATGACACTGGTGCCCCACCATTTCTGTTCACCCGACCTTGCTCTGAGTGACTTGCTTTTGTTTCCCCTATGAAAAAAATTTTTAGAGGGAAATGTTTTGTCCATGTGGAAGAAGTGAAACAAAAAACAGCAGAAGCACTAAAAGGCATCAAAATCAATGACTTCAAAAACTGTTTTGAGCAGTAGAAAGAGTGTCTTGATAAATACAATGTTTGAAGATGACTGAAGTTTAAATATGTAAAAATCAATACACAATTTTTAATAAACAAATTCTGATTTTTTGGGCGTCCCTCTTTGTATATACACATAGGAGGTTTTGTTAACAAATGAATTCAAATTATATATACTGTTTTGTAATTTTTTTAAAGTTGGAATCTCTCTCTGTCGCCCAGGCTGGAATATAATGGCAGGCTCACGACCATCCCAGTGTCGACCTGCTGGGCTCCAGTGATCCTTCCATCTCAGTCTTACAAGTAGCCGTAACTACAGACACACGCTACCACACCCAGTTAATTTTTTGATTTATTGTAGGGACGAAGTTTCGCCGAGTTGCCCAGGCTGTTCTCAAACCCGTGAGCTCAGGCAATCCCCTCACCTCGGCCTCCCAAAGTGCTGGGATTACAGGCTGAGCCACTGAGTTGGCCTTGCTTTGTAATTAAAAAAAAAATTTTCCTATCAGAGCATAGCTTCTTAGCACTTTTCAAATACTTTTGTTGAGATATAACTCACATACCATACAGGCACCTATTTAAACTATACTACTCAATGGTTTGTAGAATATTCACACAGTTGTGCATTTATCAACACAATAGCATTTTGTTTTAAGAGCTTACAATATTCCACTGCATGAGCACTCATTTTGTTTTATTTCATTAATCTCCTGAGCATATTTGAATTTATTCTATTTTTTTTTAATTCGGAAGAAGCAACGTTTTTCATAGTTATACATATTGATTTGTGCACTTATGTAAATATTGCTGTAAGATACATTTTCAAAAGCGGATTTTCTTGATCAAATTCCAAACACTTTAAAATGTGATGAATCCTGACAAATTTCACCCCAACATCGTTCCAGTTTAACTTCCTCATCAGTTTATGTGAGTGCAGTTCACTACAGTCTCACCAATGTGGGGAAGCACGGATTGTAAACCACTCATCACTCTGCAAGGCAACAACTCATTGTTTTCATTTGCATTTTAATTATATGGGATTAAAGTATTTTTCAATGTTTTAATAGATTATATATAGTCTGTGAATTTTTTATTTGTTCCTTTTGCCAGTTTTTTTTTTCTTTATTGGATTGCACATCTATTTTCATACCGATTTATAAAATTTTTTAATGTGTTAAGAATATTAAACCTCTATTTTATATGTTGGAAGTACTTTTTTCCAAGTTTGTCTTTTAACTTTGTAAATAGTGCTATTTGCCACATAGGAGTTGTAAACTTCTGTGTGGTCAATACTTTTCTATCTGTTTTTGATTCTTGTGTCACGCTTATAAAATTTCTCAGTAAGAAGAATTTGATATAGTGCACGGGACATCATTGTTTTTAGACTAATGAAACAGGGGTGTAACATTTTTCATTTACTAGATATGCCTCGCTGTTTTTTTTCTTGTGTCATTAATTGCAGTCTTCAAGCCAATAACATTTTAGAAGCATAACTGATTTGATGCCAATGGTAAGACCATTTGAAGACAAAATTGCATGTTTTAACAGAGATAATATCTAAACAGGAATTTGTGCGACTGACTGTCTCTGATGTTCTGACCACCTACGTCACAATCCTTGTCGGGGACTTTCTCAGGGCATGTTTTGTGAGGTTTTGCAATTACTGCTGGTGCTGGGATTTGGAATATGGATATGTAAGTATGATGTTAATTTTTCTCTTATCAAATTTTTTCCTTTGTGATTCATCATGTACTCAAACTATGCAAGAGGAAGGCACCACAGAGTTTAGTGGGTGAGATCACCTTATTAGATATCAATAAATGAAGGCCAATGAGCACAACTGTAATTCAGATGACGTCAGACTAGAGGATCACGACTAACAATATTCTAGTAAAATTAGCACAGGATGAGTAAAGCAATGGACTTCAACCTGTTAGTTAAGACATTGAACTCAGTAAATCTTAGCCCCCATAGTCAGCCTTCTTCCCATAAGCTTGCTGGCATTTCTAAAGGCAGGGCAAGATGGCTGGTATCCACTCGTATTCTGTTAACTTCTTTGAATTCTACTAAACTCTTGGATAATTATCATATGCCAGTCACTGGGTAGTAGACTGGAGGATAAAAGGGCTTGATAATACTTGCTTCATAAAGCTCACAGTCTAATAAGAGTGCCGCAGAGACACAATCAGGTGGCTGCGGAAGTTTCAAGGAAGGCCCAGTTTGCTGACAGGGCTCTGGCTTACAGTGGAGCTGAATTCTGGCAGGGTTCTCAATGGTGCAGGTTTCTCAGAATTCCAATGGTGCTGACTCCATTGCCAGTTACGCTTTATGCCCAGCTCCAGGTACCCTATCACTCTGTGATCTAGCACATCACCGGGTTCCCACTGCTCCTGTTTTACAAATAAAACTGGCTCCAGTCAACCCGGGAAATATGATCTGGGGGATTGATAGTATTCATCTGCTTAAAATCTTCCAGTGGCTTCCTAAGCACTTAGAATGAATTTCAAATCCCTTTGGAGGTCATCAATACCCTGTGTAATCTGCTTTTTTCTTTCTCTGTGAGCTCATTTGGTACCACTTTTGCTCTAGCTTTGTAAAGTCCACAAACATGGGTTTCTTTTTTATGCTCACACACAGATGCTCCTTGCATTTGCCCTGTTTCTCCCTCAAGGGGTGATGCTGCCCCAGAACTTGGCATGACTTATTCCTTCTTGTCAATAATGACTCAGCTAATGTGCCATCTCCTTAGAGCTCTTCTCTGACCATCCAATCTAATATAGCCCATCAGGGATTCTCTGTTTCAACACACTGTTTTATTTTTTTCATAAAATGTGCAACGATTTGATATTTCCTTTTAAAAATGTGCTTATAATCTGTCTCCCTCTATAAAAACAGAGACCCTCCCCTCTGTTGTTTGAATTTCGCTAATCACATGGCAGGTGTGATGTGTGGGCTGGTTGATTGAATGTTGGAACTCCCCATTCGAGCACCATTAAGGCACCACTGTCCACTGACAGAACTCAACCTCTGTCCAGGGACGCGCCCATGGAGTGTTAGTGTTCACAGTTCATCTCCCTTCTGTCTCATGCCCTCTAGTCTCTAGATAAGTCCTATGTTCAGGACTGTTTTCAAGATTCCAGGCTAGAGCCTCTGTCTGGCTTCCACTTTGAGATGGTACCTTTAATGAGGTCATCATTACTGTCCTCGCTGAAAGTGCCTCCTTGGACCAGCCAAAAGCAGTTAGGTAATGCTCTTCGGTGAGCCACAGTGAGGTAATGCAATAGATCCAGGATGCTTTTGTGTTGCCTTCCCATTCCTTGCTAAGAGGTATTCAGCTGGCTTGGTTTCATTTCTATTTTCCTTGCCTGATTCAGCTCCTCTGAGGCAGGCACCAAAATTGCCATTTCTTTCTTAGGCCAGGGCTTGGCTTCTGCTTGCCTTTTATCTCTTGCTGCTTTCTTCTTAAGTGGCAGAAAATCTGACTGCAAATATGAAGTCAATACAGCATGATCTGGATACGTAAAAGCTGTCATTAAATGACTATGATTTATTATTTATTGAGTGCTGACAGTGTTCTTGGGTTAGTACCAAGTATGGGAAAAAGACAAGCCCCTGTTTTAGGTCACAGAAAACGAATTTTCTCCCATGTTACCTTTGGAAGGCTCTTTGGGAAAAAACTCAGAATCAAAATAAGTTTTAAAACATCAGTGTTGGATGATAGATCTTTGATGTGGATACTATTGTCATTGACCTACCAGATGGTTAGCTTTTCACAGTTGAGTGCCTACTAGGTAAACCACTATGAGCAAAACTCTGTGCTAGGTGATAAGAGAATACAGAGATGGAGAAGATGTAAACTCAGAAGAGGTTGCACTGACTTGGCCTGCAGGCTAGATTCAGTTAACACTATATATATATATATATATATATTTTTTTTTTTTTTTGGCTTGGTTCTGTCTAGTATTGTTTTATTTTTTTATAAGCTAATATTTAAAAACTGAAGAGTTTTTACATAAATAAGTATGGATTTCTTTCTTTACTTGAAAAATATTGGAAGGCCTATCAGCATTAGACCCATATCCTCACTAGGGAGACTTTGATCAGAGTTGAGAAACCACTGCCCTCTGCAGTCGGGATATTCATTCTCCAGTTCCTCACACTCTTCACTACTCTCTTATTTTCAAGCTCTCAGTATCAAGGAAGGGCATAAAAGGTAAATGCCATGGGGGGGTGGGGAGGGAGAGGAGGGGAGAGAGAGAGAGAGAGAGAGAGAGAGAGAGAGATGCTTCAGTAGGAATGAAGACCTTATGGAGGAGGAAGCATCTAAACTGAGTCTTGAATGATAATCAAGATTTCAAGAGACAAAAGAAGTTCCGGGTGAAAGAAAAATTGTAAGACAGGGTCCTGGAGCTAAGAAGTATGGGCAATGCAGGTGTAGAGGCAGAAAATGCAAATGAAGTCATTTTGGAGCAGAAAGTGTTGATAAGAATGTTTCTCTGCTATTTTTCCAGACTTGCTAATTGACAATTTGGATTCAGAAAGTACCTGTCATGAAAGGAATGAGAATTTGAGATGGGCAAAGAAGATAGTTGAAAATCTTATTTGATTAATGAAAAAGACAAATGTGACCATTTCTGCTACACACATACCCAGAATATATATATTTTTTCCAAATATCAAAAATCATACCAGTTCATTGTAGAAAACTTGGAAAATGCAATAAAGTTAAATATAAAAGTAAAAATCAGAGGTAATCTCTACTTCCAGTGAGATTAATTATTTGGATTATTTGGAGAAAATAGTATAAGCATTATTTCCACATAGATAAACATATGTGACATATTTACATATAGTATCATAGATTCTTACAAATATACACTCATATATATTTGAATATGTATGTATTATGTGTGTGTAGGTAGATAGACTGGTTATCTGCTCTTTTTACTGAACAATGACCATTTCCCAATGCTATTAATTGTTGTTTTATAATATACTTTTTAAATGGTTGTGTAATATTCTGCGTATGGATATACTATAATTAATCTAATTAGATTTTAATTTGTTGTCAGTTGAACTCTAATTTTTTATGGTGATAAATGTTTTGATGACATTTAATTATATCCATGTAAATAAATATCTTCATAGATAAATCATAGTGGCATGCACAAATTATTTCTTTATGATAAATTTCTCTAAGTTGAATTGTTTGGTCACAGAGAAGCTGCCTTTTGAGAAGCCTATTCACTTATTAAAACAATCTCTGTAAAAACTCTGCAGATTCCAATATTAGATACAGAGATCCTTAGAATGCTAAAGCTGGACGGAATTTTGACATAATCAACCATAATGTTTGTATTTTACATATGAAAAAATTGAATCTGTGAATTGAAATGAGGTTCCTGTTTACAGAGCCAGAGAATAAATAAGGACAAGGAAGCACATTTCCAGGCAAAAACATGATGTTATACTGAATATACTGAATTATATATTGGTTCAATCTGAGTAAGTCAGGTTTAAAGTGATCCTGTATATTTTTCAAGTCATAAATTTATGGCCAAAGTGTTATCATAGCAAACCTATGAAGACGAATTGAGGTGGGAGAATTATTAGCTTGGAGGAGATTACTAGACCATGTAATGTAAATTAAGATTTCCCAAAGCTTCTTTGAACATGAGAGTTCTCAGTGTTTTTCTACAAAGTTCACTGACTTTTGGGGAGTCGGATGGTTCGGCCCTAGGAGGGATTTTATCTCCTCTAATTCAGCGCAAGGTGAAGCCGCATGCAAACTGTGTTTTTTATAATAGTTCAGTGCAGAATGTTTTTATCTTCACTTTAATTTGCATTGACATCATCCTTACCATTTATCAACACAGTAAGTAAAGAATATTCAGAAAGACATAGAATTGAATGCAGGGCATGAGGTAAGGGCATGTTCAATAAATTTAGTGTCTTGTTTACTTGTATCTCGCCTTGTATTTTTCAGGCGACCCTTGTTCAATTTATATACATGGAAAAAGTAGGAGTTTTCCTTGAGGTCTGATGAAGGAGACTCAAGATTACATATAAATAAGAGGCATTTGATTGGCAGTACATCCAAGTGGATTCCCAATCATATTATATTATATTTTTATATATTACTTATTGTATACTAGAAATGCTACAAGATGCTTTACATGTATTATTTTATGTAATCATACCAGCAACGCTGTGAGGTAGATAATATTATTTGTACTTCACAGTAAACCAAGGTTTAGAGGATGTTAAATAATTTGCTCCAAGACACAGTTTGTCAGTGGTAGAGTTAGGCGTCTCATGTCTGATCAACTTCAAAGCCATCAACCAAATTTCTGTCATGTTGAATTTTCACTGTAATGCCTAACCCTAGAAATTTCAAGAGCTCTGCCAAAATATGAATAATTTATGAGCCAAACATGTGGCTTTTAGAACTTCAGGTTAGATAGGCTACTTGTAGTAGACTGGAGTTAGCAGGATGGGCTGGGTTATAGAATTCGAAGATACACTGATGTTTTCTAGCTGGAAATGTGCAGATATAATGTTAACAGTTCAGGAAGATAGCTTGATAAAGGGTCAATAAGAAGTCATGGACATCCCTTGAGGGGGTGGGAACCTGGGAACAGAGGTAGTACAGGCTATATTTGAAGTTGAAGTTCTGCTTGAATATGTGGACAGAGTCCATCTGCAGTTTACAGGATCCTACTCTTAACTAGGGCGGAAGTACAAGGCCCCCAGTGCTACACGATCCTAGCAAGTGAGACTAGAGTTCGTCCTAGATGAGAAGTTCTCAAATTTGAGCACACATCAGAATCACTTGAGGACCTGAGAAAATGCAACATTTCTGATTCAATAGATCTGAGGAGAGACTTGAGGATGTTGCTTTTCTAACAAGTTCCCAGGTGATGCTGCAGACTCTCCTGGGACCACACTCGAGAGCCACTGATCCACAGTCACAGCCCAGGCCAACCCTGCAGCCCTAAGCAGAATGACTTCAGCTGTGGGAAATGGGATTTATGTAGGGAAGGTCAAGTCGCTCACTACAATGACAGGATTAATTCTCTCTGAGATACTGAATTACAATTCACGATATCCACACGTTGGCAACCTTTCCTAAATAACTAAACTTGCAGAGAGAGAATTCCCAGGCTTTTCTGTCCGATGAGCACCATATGTCTTCCCTCTGGGTGGATGACTGACTCTAGCACACCACAGAGGTCCAAAAATAAAACAAGATCGTTTCCAGTCCCTTGACTATTATGGACCTTAGCCCAAATCCAAACGGGCTCTTCTGTTGCTGGCCCTTGACAATCTTACTAAGGATGAGAAGCCATTAGTGAGTTTATTACGCTTATCTCATTTGAATAATTGCATTGTCTCAGGTTTTAAGAAAACCTGTTTGTTTATGTTTGTTGTTGTTCCAGGTATCATTTACCTTTGAGCTTTTTCTATTTTAGAGTCAGTTAAATAAGTATATTGCAAACTGATGTATATTCATTAAAGTATTGCTTTCAAAGTTTTAAATATAGTAAATCTCATGTTTTTAGTGTATCTCTAAAAAAAGAACATTGAATTTTATACTATATCTGTAAGTTTTTTACCTTCTTATATGTTTCGTTTTTAAAGTGAGAGCTTCTATGTTTACCGCAGAGTATTAAATTCCATTTCTAAGGTATTTACAGAGGAGCAGTCCTTTCATAACTGAGTCTAGTGTTCAACCAGTAACAGATTTTTAGAGTAGAAAACGATCTTAGAAATTAACTAGCTCAGGGGTTGGCAAACTCTTGCTCCAAAGGGCCAGATAATGAGTATTATAGCTTTTGTAAACCTTAGCGTCTCTGTTATAACTATTAAACTCTGTTGTTTTAGTCTAAAACAGCCATAGACAATACATAAATAAATGAATGTAGTCGTATTCCAATAAAAATTTATTTACAAAAACAGTTGGTAATCCAGAGAGGCTCATGGGCTGACCTCTGACGTAATTCATTTCATTAAACTGTGAGGAAACCAAGGCTTAATGAGAAAAGTGACTGGCCCAACTCACCCAGCTAGGAAATGATCAGGCAAAGTCTCATACTCAGGTCTGAATCCCAGTCAAGTATCTGTACCACAAAACCACCTGGTACAGTAGGACCACCCTACATCCTTTCTCTGCATCAGCTCGATTTGAACGTCAGAGTTTATACCCAACTGCTCCTACTGCAAACACAGTGTGAGTCCAGGAATTCCCAGTGTGATCTTTGTGCTTTTCTAGCTAACTAGTTACAAAATATCTCATCTCAAATGACCTTCAAGAGGTTTACGTGCTTGTGAGGGAGTAAAGGAAATAGACATCTAGAGGTTGATTTTTCCATGTTCAGTAGTTTGGTGGGCTACATCATAACACCATTCTAAAGAGGCTCCAGGTTGAAAAGTTTATTCTTGAAAGTTCTCAGAGAAAGGCAAGGCCACAGATGGCATAGCATAGGCCACCCAACTGAGCATTTTTCAGATATGTTCTGTGATCACACAGGGTTCTAGGAGACACGTGCAGATGATCCATAGCAAGGTGCTCCCCTAGAAAGAGAAATACTCACAGTTCATGTGCTCGAAATAAGAAACAATTCATCTTTTTCCATGAAGAACACTTTTTTTCATTGTTTATTTTATATTTTATTTTATTTTTTAGTTGGAGTCTTACTCTGTCAGACTGGAGTGCAGTGGCATGCTCCCGGCCACCACAGCCTTGACCTGCTGGGCTCTGGCGATCCTTCCGCCTCAGCCTTCCAAGGAGCTGGAACTACAGACATCCGCTACCACACCCGGCTAATGTTTGATTTATTGTAGAGACGAGGTCTTGTCAGGTTGCCCAGGTGGGTCTCGAACCCATGGGCTCAGGCAATCCACTCACCTCAGCCTCCCAAAGTGCTGGGATTATAGGCTGAGCCACCGAGCCCAGCCTCATTGTTGATTTTAAAACAAAAATTATCAACCAAAACTTTTTGCATCTTGTGAACACTACCCTTCTAGAAAATCTGAAAACTAGCGAAAGGTTTTATAAATCCTTTAACAGTATCTTGAATAAATTTAGTCATCTTTGTTCTATTTTATATACAGGGCTATTTGGCACTTCATTATGTATTACCTTGTTATTTTATCTTGAGATTTAGCCTTTCCTGTTATACCAAACTTGCTGTTTATTCCCTGAATCTGTTACAAGGCAGATTGTCCATATCTTTCAGGTGGATAGAAGAGTGTTCCTGTCTTTTGGGAAGGTGATGAAGTTGAGGTCTAGATTCATAAGACTCTTGAGACAAAGCATTTGAAGGCTGGGAATGGTTTTGTTGGCATTACAACTCAAGGACTCATTCTATCTTCTTACAAATATATTTTTGCGTTCTTGGCTTTAAGAAGAACAGAGACTTGGGTCGTGTGTGTGTGTGTGTGTGTGTGTGTGTGTGTGTGTGTGTTGCGGGAGGAGCTTGTTATAGGGATACGTGTGGTCTGAAGCACACCTGGAGATATTAGGATCTGAGCAGTGCTAGGGACCTGACAGTCCCTTGGTCTCTTTTCTCATGGTCTTCTTGCGTCTCTCATTTCATATTTGTTACTCTCTTATTACCAATTAGTAGACTCCTCTGAATTCTCTTCCTCTAATTGACTAAGAGCCAGTTTTATTGACTTTACTAATTAGCATTAACTTTATTGGTAGAACTGTCCTGCTAGGATACCTAATGTGTCACCAGGAAGCCTTTAGATGCGCTATCCGAGCATAGATGGCCACTTCCATCTTACTGAGGACCCCTTTGCACAAAAAATAGCTTGGTGCTGCTGCCTTGAGTGTGGCAGTTTCATCCAGGACATGGAGACTGGACATTGAATTGAATAACTTCTTAAACTTTGGTTATATTTTGTATATTTATGTTGTTGAAAAGTTAATCCATATTTCTGTTGAAAAATTTTAAATACACAGAACTTTAAAAAGAAAAGAAAAACCATAGTCCATCACCCACATATAAACTATTAATATTTTACTGACTCCTTTCCAGTCTTTTCCTTTATGCGGGGTTTCATATGGAGTTGATTAAAAATAATGAATGTATAATTTTATATATATTTTTAACATTAGAGCATAGTGTTTGTTCATGTATATAAATATTCTTCCAAAATGATTGTCATTAGCTGCAACATATATCATAGTAGAGATATATTGTATTTACTTAACAAATGTTGGGCACCTAGATGGCTTCATCATTGCTTGTTAAAATTTATCAGTATTTTAGTTTGTTTTGTTAAGACAAATTTCTAGAAGTAGATTTACAGGGTGAAAGAGAATGAGACTTTTATTT
>CAUYQG010238657.1:0-17167 GCA_963574415.1 Tarsius wallacei | reverse complement strand
GAGTCTCCTTTTTAAGGATATCAGTGATTAGACTCAGGCCCCACCCTAATCTGGTGAGACCTCATCTTCACTGATTGCATCTGCAAATGGCCTGTTTCCAAATAGTAACATTCACAGGCATGTTAGGGTTTCAAAATACATCACTTTGGAGGACACGATTCAACACAACATACAGTAAATACATACAATTTATATGGCAAAATTGTGTTTTCCAAAAAGCAATGTTAATATTCAGATACACCCATTTCACACTCAGAGCTTAAGGAACATTCCGCATGTGCAATTAATCAAGAAAAGTACAGATACACGAACCCATTGAGTCACCTTTTGAAATCATCTTTACCCTTGATTCGTGGTTTACTGTTGGCCGCAGTTCTCAGTGTGTTTGGTATAAGAAGAGGCAAATTATGGCAGAGTTGGGTAACTGCTGTATATTGTGTGTTGACATGTTCACATACAAACAAAGAAAATACCTACCGTGCTCTTAATAATGACTTTAGTAATTCATGGAGATTTTCTTTTAAAAATAATTTAGAGGTAACGTTTGGGCCTCACTTTGGTCCCCATGTCAACTGGTTTGAGGTCAGGTATTCTTATTGTTGAATTGTACCCCCCGTCCCCTGGCAGTATACCCAGTCCTGAATTGTACCCCACGTCTTTAAAATTAAAAAATAATAATAATTAAACAAACAATAGTAATTTAGGGATTCTGAAAAAAACTTGCATCATATTATTTGATCCTCATGAGTGCTCTTAAAAATGTTTCCATTATATACAGGGCATGCTGCCACACATTTTCTAATTTTCAATGAAATATAGTTATTTGACTTACTTTATAGAAACTAAAGGATTTTTTTGAATAAGAAATAACAATAAGTAAATGTAAATATGCCTTGTAAGAGATTATATAAACATTTGTAACCATTTGAAACATTACTTGAATTACCCATCCCATCTTCTAGAACTTTCTCTTTTTTCACTGATAATTGCCATAATGATCATGCATATTAGAATAAACTGAATCACAGATATTTTATTTTTAAATGTTTTGGCATACATATGTGTGTGTGAATTCTTAAAGCCCAATCAAAATAATAGGTAGAAACTCTATAAGATGATTCCTGGTTTTTGTTAATTTTCATAAGGTAATTTTATGGAATATTGAAAAAAGTTATTAGTAGCATCTTTTTTTATCCAGTACTGTTAGCATAGAAACTGTGATCCCATTGATGTGTCCTAAAGGTGTTGAGAGCCCACTGGTCTATGCAGAGGCTGCAGACAGCCTACAAGGGACACAGGGACTTGCCTTTATGGGTGTTGGAAGCCAAGGAATCAGGGGAGAGGCAGAAACCCCAGTCAATCATCCTGGGTCTGTGTTTGGACTGAATAGAGAGCTCTTCTCCAGAGAGCCTGAGTTCCTTTGTTCCTCATAGATATTTGTTTTTTTTAATCTTCAGACCTTACAACACAGAGAAGAAAATGCAGGGAGGCCTTTTGTGTAGAATTGGATTTCAGCGCACCTGTGCACAGATTTCAAAATTATTCTGTGATTTTTCAATTTACTCTTCTCTAACACTGATAATGCTTGAAGGTTGTGCTGAAGAGAGATTAGAGTCAGGGAATGTAAACCACAAAAGAAGCAACACTGGTTTTCTTCTATGGTCCATATGAAAAATTATCCTCCTTTGGTGAATAAAAACCTGATGTGCTGAGAAACACAAACGTATGACAGAAGGTAGATTAAATGGTCCTATTATATTCAAAGGAAAATTCAAGTTACGTTTAGAACTGGGTTCTCTCCAGATGTAACTGAATGGCAAGTCCAGTGTGTTCCTGAAGAAACATTTTCTATAGACAGAAAAAAGGAATGAGGCCTATATCCACATTTCTCTTCTTATGCTACACGGAAACATAATCATTTTATGTACCATAATCCCTAGAGTAGCAGTTCCCAAACTCGGAGAAATTTAAAAACCTTCTCGCCCAAAATTAACAAATTTTAAAAAAATATAGTAACCTATTTCCCCTAATAAGTTGTTTAAAACTTATATGTGATTTATATGCTTATTTACTTGTTTTCGAATTGTCTTATAACCAACCCCTTGGAAATTTCAGATGTTAAATGAGAAATGGGGATAAAGTCTGCAGCTTTGAGGCCCAGTGTTTTGATGGACAAGCTAATAAGAGCAGCTACCTGACACATAACTCACACTCATTATATACCAGGCTCTGCAAAGCCTTTGGCATGTAATTAATTCCTTTAATCTTCACAACATGTGAGGGAGGTTATGTAACGATCTCCATTTTACCAAAAGGTAAATAAAATCAATTTTTGGTGAAAACAGAGAAATTTATATAAATGAATCAGAATAGAAAGACCAGAAATATGTCCACACAAACATTGTCACTTGATTTTCAAAAGTGCAAAGCTGGTGCAATTCAGTGGAGAAAGAATATTCTTTTCAACAAATGCTGCTGAAACAATAGAACCACCAAATACAAAAATTGAAACTTGACTCATCAATTACCAAACCTTCAAAAATTATGCATAGGAGATAATATTTGTGACCATGAATTCAGCAAAGAGTTTTTAGATATATCACCAAAAGCAGGACTCATAAAAGAAAAAAAAAAAAAGATCATTTGAACCTTATCAAAATTAGAAACTTTGTATTGCAACAACTTTAGAGAATGAAAAGACAAGCTGAAGACTGGAAAAAAAACATGTAAAGCATATTAAAAGATTTAAATCGAGTATACAAATAACTGTAAAATCAACAATATGAAGATACAAATAAATAACTGACAAGGACTCGAAGAGACACTTTGACAAAAAGGATGTACTTTGTGGGTGGCAGAGAGACCTCTGAAAAGTTCAATACTGGTGATCATCAGGAAAATGCAAACTGAAATCACAATGAAATACCACTGCATGCTCATTACAATAGCTAAAAATAGGCCGGGTTTGGTGGCTCAGCCTGTAATCCCCCGCTTTGGGAGGCCGAGGTGAGTGGATTGTCTGAGCCCGCCTGTTGGTGACCCGCCCGGGGCAACTTGGCGAGACCTCATCTCTACAATACATCAAAAAATTAGCCGGGCGTCGTAGCACACGCCTGTAGTTCCAGCTCCTTGGAAGGCTGAGGCGGAAGGATCGCCGGAGCCCAGCAGGGCGAGGCTGCACTCCAGTCTGGGTGACAGAGTGAGACTCTGACTCAAAAAAAAAATAACTAAAAATAAAATAAAACTCATAATAACAAGTGCTAAAAAGGAGATGGAGACACTGAAACTCACAGACATTACTGGCGGGAAGGTCAAATGTCATAGACAATTTGGAAGACTGGGAGAATTACATTTATTTTTAAGCTTTGTTTTTGGCTAATGACAAATAGTGGAATTACACTTTGAAATTTTTAATACAAATTAATTTATTGAAAAAACCTGTTTTTACTAAGAGTCAAATGGTGTCTCATTTCATAAGCTCCTTTTATAAGTGTAAAATGTCATCTTTTTTTTTTTTTTTTGAGTCAGAATCTCACTCTGTAGCCCAGGCTGGAGTGCAGTGGCACGCTCATGGTCACCACAGCCTTCACCTGCTGGGCTCAAGGGATCCTTCCGCCTCAGCCTTCCAAGGAGCTAAAAACACAGGTGCGTGCCACCATGCCCAGCTAATTTTTTGATTGATTGTAGAGACTAGTCTTGCCAAGTTGCCCAGGATGGTCTCCAATCCTTGGGTTCAGGCAATCCTCTCTTCTCGGCCTCCCAAAGTGCTGGGATTACATACAGGCTTGAGCCACCATGCCTGGCTAAAATGTCATCTTAAAAGTTTGCTTTGATCAAATTATGCCACGAAAAACTAGCAAGGAAGAGCAAGAGGAGGAAGAAATAAAAGCTGAGATATAGATAAGAAGAAATGGCTCCTACATATGGAGTGACATAGTAATGTGCTAAAATCACAGAGGGATGTTTTCGGAAGACTCTTGCTTTAATCAGTTAAGCATTGTGGACAAAGCACACACATCCTTTTTTTTTTTTTTTTTTTGTGTTGGAGTCACACTCTGTCGCCCAGACTGGAGTGCACGGCCACCCCAGCCGCGACCTGCTGGGCTCCGGCGATCCTTCCGCCTCAGCCTTCCAAGTAGCTGGAACTACAGGCGCGCGCTACCACGCCCGGCTGATTTTTGATTTATTGTAGAGATGAGGTCTCGCCAAGTTGCGCAGGTGGGTCTCGAACCCTCGGACTCAGGCAATCCACTCACCTCAGCCTCCCAAGGCGCAGGATTACAGGCTGAGCCACCGAGCCCAGCTGATTTGTACTTTTTTTATGTGGCTACTAGAAAATTGAAAATTACTTATGTGGCTCACACTGTATTTTTATTGGACAGTGCCGATCGACACAATATTATACTCAATTGTTTAACTTCAAAATGTGCAAAATTTGCAAAGGAAACTCTAGTCCAGTATCACCAGGAAGCACTCTCGTGTGGATCCTACAGGGCTGCAGGTTCTCTCCAGGCAATCGGGGGGGGAGCTGATGATTCACCCCACTTTTATCTTTTATTCTCTGTTTATGTGAAGCATGTCTTTCAGTTTACAAAAACGCTTTCATACCCATAACCTCATTTCATAATAACTACACTGGACAAATGTCATTACTACTAAAAAACCTGCAAGGCAATGGAAAAGAGAAATAAATTTGCCTCATAAAATATTGAAACTTTTATATATTTAGAAGAGAAAGTCATAACAAAAAGGCAAGCAACATACTAGAACAGGTGTGTGACACAAATATGTCAAGGGGTTAATACAGAACAAAAATCACAGTAATGAGCAAAATACATGGAGATAATTTACAAAAGGATCAATTAGGCAATAATGTCCACCCTATAATAGTCAAATAAATTCTCACAAAACAATTAACTTTGTGTTGTAGTTGTTGTCCTGCCAAATTATCTATCAAAAATAAGAGAATGCCAGGCATGGTGGCTCACACCTATAATTCCAGCACATTAGAAGTTAGAGTTGAGAGGAATGCCTGAGCCCAGGGCTTCAAGACCAGCCTGGGCAACTTGGCTAGACCTTGTCTCTACAATAAATCAAAAGATTAGCTGGTGTGGTGGCACGTGCCTGTGATTTCAGCTACTTGGAAGGCTGAGGTGGAAGGACTGCCTGAGCCCTGCAGGTTGAGGCAACAGTGGTTGTGAGTGTGCCACTGCACTCCAGCCTGGGTGATAGAGTAAGACTCCAACTCAAAATAAAAATAAAAGAAAATGAGAATGTCCAATGCTGGAGATGGTGTCACTTTCTGTAAAAACTATTCGGCAGTAGGCATCAAAATACATAAAAATACAGTAGCTCACACCTGTAATCCCAGCACTTTGGGAGGCAGAGTCCAGAGGATTGCCAGACTCCAGGGGTTTGAGGCCAACCTGGGCAATTTGGTAAGACCTTGCCACTACAATAAATCAAAAAATTAGCCGGGCATGGTGGGGCACACCTATGGTTCCAGTTACTTGGAAAGCTGAGGTGGAACGATCACCTGAGCCCAGCAGGTCGAGGCTGCAGTGGCCGTGAGCGTGCCACTGCACTCCAGCTTAGGCGACAGAGTGAGACTCCAACTCAAATATATATATATATGTAAATAGGTAAAAATCTTTTATCCAAGAATTCCAGTTCTAAGAATCTATCCTAAGAGAATAATCTCAAATACAAAAAAAAAGTCAATAGGAAAAAATGTGTTAAGTTGTTAATTTGAAATGTAAAAAGGTGAAGGAAAAAAACCTAAATAATAGTTTAGTGATCAGTGTTAAAGCAGTGTGTGACTTTATAAATATATATGTACACACACACACACATCTGCAAACATCATACTTAAACTGTGTATACATTTTTTGGCACCCTAGATATAAATTTTTATATATATATAATATTTTTATGTATTATATTATATATATTATTTACCTTTATATATTATATATATGCGTATATATGTATAATATACCTTTAAAAATACCGAAGAAAAATACAACAAAATAGATAATTATGTTTATTTCAGGATGGGATTATGTATGAGTGATTTTTTTTCCTATTATATTTTCTAAATTTTCCACAATGCTCATGTATTCTTTTTATCATCAGAATGGAAACTTTAAAATGTCTAAGAAGGACAACTTTTTTTTTTTTTTTTTTTAGTTGGCGTCTCACATCGCCCAGACTGGAGTACAGTGGCACGCTTCCAGCCACCGCAGCCTCGACCTGCTGGGTTCTGGCGATCCTTCCTTTCCAGCCTTTCAAGTAGCCGAAACTAGACAGGCACTACCACGCCCAGCTAATTTATTTCTTTATTTATTTATTGTAGAGATGAGGTCTCACCAAGTTGCCCGGATGGGTCTCGAACCCACGAACTCAGGCAATCCACTCGCCTCGGCCTCCCAAAGTGCTGGGATTACAAGCTGAGCCACCGAGCCTGGCCAAGAAGGACTATTTTTACGGCTCCCTTTGTTAGCCTGATCTAGTATCTAATTACCTCCAAAATGGAAAAGCCTAAGTATGGGTACTATTATAAAATTTGCATTTGCTTAGAAAAGTATTTACTATGGCACCTGGATGGCACCTCACAGGCTGTGGTTCCTCTGATTGCAATGAATTTTATCGACCTGAAAATCCTGTTGACAAATTTGCAAGTTCCCGCGCGTGCGTGGGTCAGTATTTAGCTGAAAACACTATTGCTTCTGTGGGGCATTTGCTCTGTGTTTCAGGTGCCCTGTCCACTTCAAAGAGGAGGAGGCAGGAGGCAGGAGGCAGACAGCGAGCTGGGGAACTGCACGAACAAGGCGATGACAAGGACAGGAGTCCCTGGTGAGGGGAGGTCATGGCGGGGCCACTCAGCAGAGAGGTCGGGGGCACAGGGGGAGGAAAGAAAGGAAGAGAAAAATTGGGGAGCTACAATGTGCTTGTTAATAACCAACAACCCCAGAAATCTGACAGTTTTTAGTTCTTCAACCCCAAAACCTCTTATTATAACAGTAACCCTTTTTGTAATTACTCTTCCAGGGTACCTCTTCACCATGAACCCTACTTACAACTGCTCTTCCTTTATTTGAAATAAGGAATTTCAATAGCAGAATATCCTGCTAAGGGCATTCTGTAGATAAGATTCTTCCTTCTTGCAAATATCATTTGTCTAATTACTTGGAGGTCCAGTTGATAAGGAAATTTGTTGGGAACCGGCCACGGAGGCCCACTGAGCATTAGGCTTCCACAAACTGCAGTTTTGGCTTTCACACAACTTACAGTTCAAACTCGGGTCACATCTAAGAGCCTTCGTGCTGGTCACAGGCTTCTGGGTCGTGATTTTAGGATCTATTGAAGTTGAGTAAGATGTAAATTGTAGAATATAGTTTTAGAAATATAAGTTTAGACAGCCATTTTGTTGAAAGAATATGGCTAGGTTACTTGCAGGTAGCCCACTGTGAACTTTGGACTGGGCCACATTCCAAACATTCTGAGATGGGCCACTTTAGGTTGTAGAATAAGTATTTAAGTTTCTATAGAATCGTTTAACTTGGTATTAGTATAAGCATAGGATGAAAAAGGTTTATAGGATAGGTCAGATTAAGGTTGGTGTTTATTATGGGATTTTTAGGTTATCGTTTAACTTGGTATTAGTATAAATTAGCATAGGATGAAAAGGGTTTATAGGATAGGCTGTCATGGATTAAGGTTAACATCTGTTATGGGATTTTTTCTTCCTCATACCTGAAAAGAACATTTGATGGGTGGGGGACGACCCTCACCTGGCTTTGTGTCCACGTGAAAGACATGTGAGACTGTGCAAAATTTGGGGATAAAAGACCTGTTGTAATTCCCAATAAACGGCATCTGCATCCTCATAACAGGTGTTCAGTCTCTCTTTCCCCCCTTCTCTCTTTTTCCTCCAAACACCGATGCCATCTCCACCTTTGGGAACCCCTGGACTTTGCGGGAGCAGGACTCTGGAAGAAATTAGATGGGGTCACCTGTCTTCTTTCCTTTCTCCTGGGCATATCCCTGCACTCCCTTCTCACCACCTCCCCCCCTGCACTCCCTTTAGGTGAATGAATGGATCACCTGCCTGCAGCTTAAACTCCTTCCTTCTAGGGGGTGAAGGTGAAAAGGACTGAAATTTTTCACAGCTAAGCAGAGAAAAACAACTCAAGACCAGTCTGTGCAACTTGATGATAGCTCATCTCTACAATACATCAAGAAATTAGCCAGGCGTGGTAGTGCGCCTATAGTTCCAGCTACTTGGAAGGCTGAGACGGAAGGATTGCCGGAGCCCCAGCTAGTTGAGGCTGCGGTAGCTGTAAGCATGCTACTACATTCCAGCCTGAATGAAAGAATGAAACTCTGACTCAAAAAATAAAATGAAATAAAACAAACAAAATAATAAAATATTAAATAAAATAGGGGAAGCTTTCAGACATCTTTCTTATCGGTACATGACCTTCACCTGACCGACCAGGCACACCAGACCCGATCACCTTGCAGGCTGGAATGTGGATTTCCCAGTGCAGCAAATCACAGAGACCACGAGGAAGTGCCCAAAACACAGACATGATGTTTTAAGAAAAAGCCCAAATTTAGTTAGGCAATAGCTTTAATGATTTAGAAAGCCCTTGTGACCTTAGAAAACGGAGAGATGGTAATCAAAACTCGTGACCAGACATCTGCAGCCCACTGCCTTAGCTAGTCAAAGTCGAGAAGGTGGTAATCAAAACTTGTAACCAGACACCTGCAGTTCACTGCTCTTAGTTCATGGTTAGCTTAGAAATCATTGGAAAAAGATACAAAGCTTCTTGTCAAAGGCAAGCATGTGGTATTTCTTTCAAGACGTTCATGCCTCTCTGGCATGTCTCTCTTTCTCTCTCTCTCTCTCATAAATTCTGGATCTGTTCTGAATTCCTTTTGTAGAGGGTCAAAAAACTCAAGGAACTGCCAACCCCACCCGGCAACAACTCCAAGCACATCTAGAGCTTACTGTGTACTTAGGAACAAACTCAGTCACCCCGACCCTTTCATAAGAGGGACAGGATACTTGCTCTCTGTCGACAGTCTGTCAATGGCAACATGGATCCTTTAACAGCCAGAAGTTATTATTTAAATTCAAGCCTTGTGAACATTTTTCCTTACAATGTTAGTATCTCATTCACTGTCCAGTTTTACTCCCCCATATTCTCCAACTGAGCCTGCAAGTGCCGCCTCCCCCACTCAAGAGTTTGGGATGGACTCTCACAAAGCCTAAAGCGCGATCTGATGCCATGAGCTTCAAGGCAAAATAATCACCTAAGCAGAAGCAGTCCTGGAATTGCCTGGAAACTCACTGGATAGCACATTTGTTTATAATGACCTCCATCCTTTCTGGCTCTTACAGACATGAATGACTCCTTGCCAAGTCAATTAGGATGCTGCCTGGTGATCCTGAATTCAGCAGCCACTTCCAGTTTCCCAGCCTTTGCCTTAACGGTTATCTGTCTGCCTCCTTATCAACCTGGTGGGTTTCAATTAGCTCAAACGAAGCCCTCAGAACAATTCCTGTGGACGTAAAATCCCACAATGTGAAGGGAAAACAGTGGTGTGGAACTTAAACGAACATAAGGTACATTATAACATATTCAAAAATTACAGCATATTTTTTTCACTTAGACATAATAGATTATTGTATAGTCATATACCAAAGGAAAAAAAAAAAACCCCAGTGAATGAAAATGTTTTATACCCATAAATGAAAAACCTAAAAGATTCTCTCAATTTCTGAAAAGGATCTCTTCTTCCAAAGTATCGTAAATCCCCTACATACGAACCTTCAAGTTGTGGACTTTCAAAGATGCGAACTGCGTTCCCATGTTCAATCATGTAAGTTAGTTCACATGTCTGGTGTACATCGTCATGTGTGTGCATCCTCTACAAGTGGTTGTGCTTTTGTGTACTTTACTGTACAGTACTGTAGAGAGTATAGTAGTACAGTATCTTTATTTTAAGCCCAGGCTGTCCAGAAGGAAGCGTAAAAGCAGCAGTGATGCAGCTAGTTCAGTTAATTGTGTTAGTTGGGTACCCAGGCTAACTTTATTGGACTTACGAACAAATTGGACTTATTAAGCATGTTCTCAGAATGGAGCTCATTCATATGTAGGGGATTTTCTTTATAACTGTGGACATAGAAGCCTTCCTCAAAGAGGTTGCTTATGTGTCCTCTTTGTGTGAAAAATTAAATCCACACAAACATTTGGGCCAAGTCTACTAAGCACCAAACAAAAGGAAAACTTGTGTGACCTCAGATAAAGGCCAGTAAACTTTTCCTGTCAAGAGCCAGACAGGGCCAGGCTCGGTGGCTCAGTCTGTCATCCCAGCACTTTGCAAGGCTGAAGCAAGTGTGTTGCCTGAGCCTGCAGGTTCGAGACCAGCCCAGGCAACTTGGCGAGACCTTGTCTCTACAATAAATAAAAAAAATTAGCCAGGCGTGGTAGCACACACCTGTAGTTTCAGCTACTTGGAAGGCTGAGGGGGAAGGATCACCGGAGCCCAGGAGGTCGATACTGGGGTGCTGTGAGCACACCACTGCACTCTAGCCTGGACGACGGAGTGAGGCTCTATCTCAAAAAAAAAAAAAAAAAAAAAAGAACCAGGCAGGAAATATATTAGGTCTCTGTCACAACTACTCAACTTTTCAGCACAAAAGCAGCCACAGACAATATGTAAATAAATGGGCATGACTGTGTTCCAATAAAACTTTATTTATAAAAATAGGCAACAAACTGGATTTGGCACACAGGGCACAGTTTGTCCTAAATGTGAAACATAACATGGAGGAATTAAATCCACCTGTTTTACTCTCAAAAATGTCTCCAGCTTCCACTCCAGGTCCAGTACATACATCTCGCTCAAAGGGCATGAATGAGGTCCGGCTTCTTAAGATGCAAACACATAGAAATACAATATGTAATGGTCCTTGGGTAAAGCCACATCACTGGCCCACAGTTCATAGGCCATTATGTATGGGGATGTTTGAAATCATAATTCCAGAAAAAGGTGTCCCTTCTGTCAGATGAGAAAGCAGGTCCAGAAAGGTTGAGTGGCCAGGCAAAGGTCACATAGCAAAATAGCAGCAGAGTCAGGAGACAGTTGTAGAGTTGGGCCTGACCCCCAGGAATCCCATCTGCTGACCCACCTTCCTCTCTGTGCTCTAGGAAACAAGCATCTGTTTTACTTTAAATTTTATTTTTTAATTTTGTAGAGATGGAGTCTTGCTATGTTGTCCAGCTGGTCTCAAAGTCTTGGCCTCAAGTGATCCTCCCAGCTCAGCCTCCCAAATTGCTAGAATTACAGACATGGGCCACCACACCAGACCTGTTTCACTCTTTTACCACCCATCACCAGAGACGTGAAAAAGATGAGCTTTTAATCCTGCTTCATCAGAAGAGTAATTTTTTTCAAAAGAAGTCTCACATAGAACCCCAGCATAAAGTACACATGAAAGAAGAGGGCCTCTCTCCCTCTGCCTATCCCCACTTCAAGCTCATGTGGCTTCTTCAAAGGATCCTAACACTCAAAGAAACCAAATAGTTCAAAAGTGATTTCATGGCCAGGCGCGGTGGCTCAAGCCTGTAATCCCAGCACTTTGGGAGGCCGAGGGGAGAGGACTGCCTGAATCCGTGAGTTCGAAACCAGCCTGGCAACATGGTGAGACCTCATCTCTACAATAAATCAAAAAATTAGCCGGGTATAGTAGCTCACACCTGTAGTTCCAGCTACTTGAAAGGCTGAGGTGGAAGGATCGCCTGAGCCCAGCAGGTTGAGACTGCAGTGGCCATGAGCATGCCACTGCACTCCAGCCTGGGCAACAGAGAGAGACTCTGACTCAGGACAAAAAAAATAGAGAAAAATTGACTTGTGCTGATCTGCTAAAAGCTGGTACATTTATTTTTCTTGCTAAAACATAATCTGTCTGATAACAGTTGAATGCTCTGTTCTTCCCAGACACAGATTTGCATTTTAAAGGAGCCTCTGTAGGCCAACACATTGTTTTTGAAACTATGTTGGGCAGTTTCTTCAAAGATGCCTTGGAAGCTGCCTAAGATGAGCTGCCTAGATTTTATTTGGGGGAAAAGTGTTCCATAGATAACACAGGAAAAAAGCTTAAAAATGACAAACAAGCCGGGCTTGGTGGCTCAGCCTGTAATCCCGCGCTTTGGGAGGCTGAGGTGAGTGGATTTCCTGAGCCCGCAGGTTCAAGACCCGCCTGGGCAACTTGGTGAGTCCTCATCTCTACAATAAATCAAAAACTAGCCTGGTGTGGGAGCCACGTCTGTAGTTCCAGCTACTTGGAAGGCTGAGGCGGAAGGATCGCCAGAGCCCAGCAGGTTGAGGCTGCGGTGGCTGGGAGCAGCCACTGCACTCCAGTCTGGGTGACAGAGTGAGACTCCAACTCAAAAACAAAAAACAAAAAACCACAAACATATGCTAAAGCATTGACCCATGACCAAGATCCTAGGCACAATGTCAGTACAGAAGCTATGTGAAGGGCATCAAGAATTGCAAAGCATCATCTTACTCCCTTATAAGCTAACAAGTTCTCCTGCCAATCTCGTGGGTGCTGATAAAAGGTACGAGGCTCCCGCATCCACATTTTTTTATGCCATTTCTCTAAATCCCAGTCTCCACACAGTAAGGCAAAGAGGGATAAATGATGCCTGCCCATGCAGAAGGCTGCATTACAGAGAGGAACCCTGAACTTAGGGCACCTGAATCTTTTATAATGGGCAACAAGTCTGCCTGCCCTTCATGCCAGAGGAAGACACCAATCTCCACCTCCAAGGTTGTGTGTTATATAAATATCCTCAAAAAGATCATGCAGAACAAAGGACAGATGGTGTCTCTGCTCACAAGATGTACAGAGACCAACAAACCCATGGAGAACTGTTTCCCAATTGGGAGGGGTCATAAAGGGGTACTGAGGGGGGAGTTCAAAGCTAGGCCTGCTCAGCGCTCTCAAGGAATGTAAGTTTCCCAGACTGAGAGTAACAAGCTCCAGAGGTAAAGAAAAACTCTTGCAAAGGAATAAATACGTGTTTTCTACTTGTTTCGTTTGAAAGTGCTCCTCATCCCTCTTAGGACAAGGTTTAGAACCTTCATCATGGCCTACAGATCCTTCATGACCTGGTCCTTGTGGTCTCTCCAGTGTCACTTGCCATTGCTCCTTCTCCTGGTGGCTCTGCTACAGCCAGGGTGGCCTTCTTGCTGTCCCTAGCACATGCTGTGCTCATGCCTGCCTTAGAGTCTTCGCAAATCTGCTATTCCTTCTGCCTAGAATACCCTTCCCAAGGCTCACTTCCTCACCTCATTCAGGACTCTGCTCCCCAGCAAAGAGTTTCATTCTGTCCCCTCACGTTGCTTTAATTTTCTTCAAAGTGCTTATCACCATCTGACATTATATTATATGTATTTGTGATTTGTTGTTGGTTTTTTCTAGGTAGAATGTAAGCTCCCTGAGTACAGACCCTTTGTTTATGTCTATAACCAATTGTCTATGTCTGACCACCAAAAGAAATAACTATTCTTGATTCTATCAATGGTATGCCTACCATTATGGGGTGAATTGAGTTCCCCTAAAACTTAAAAGTTAGCCGGGAGCAGTGGCTCACGCCTGTAATCCCAGTACTTTGGGAGGTGAGGCGAGAGGACTGCCTGAGTCCAGGGATTCGAGACCAGCCTGGGCTACTTGGCGAGAACTTGTCTCTAAAACATATCAAAAAATTAGCCGGACGTGGTGGTGCGTACCTGTGGTTCCAGCTATTTGGAAGGCTGAGGTGGAAGGATCGCCTGAGCCAAGCAGATCGAGACTGCAGTGCCCATGAGCATACCACTTTACTCCAGCCTGGGTAACAGAGTGAGACTCCTAATAAAAAAAAAAAAAAAACAAAACTTATAAGTTGAAGTCCTAACACCTAGTACCTCGGAATGTGCCCTTATTTGGAGACAGTATCTTTATACAAGTAATCAAGTTAAAATGAGATTTTAGGGTGGTCCTAGTCCAGTGTAACTGGTATCTTTATTTATTTATTTATTTATTTTGATTTTCTTTTGAGTTGGCATCTCACTCCGTCGCCCAGACTGGAGTGCAGTGGCCGCTTCTGCCCACCGCAGCCTCGACCCGCTGGGCTCCGGCGATCCTTCCACCTCAGCCTTCCGAGTAGCCGGAACTACAGGCATGCGCTACCACGCCCAGCTAATTTTTTTTTGATGTATTGTAGAGATGAGGTTTTGCCTGCCCAGGGGGGTCTCAAACCCACGGGCTCAGGCAATCCACTCACCTAGCCTCCCAAGGCGCGGGATTACAGGCTGAGCCACGGAACCCGGCTTGTAACTGGTATCTTTATAAGAAGGGATAATGTGGACACAGACATGCACAGGGGAACACAATGTAAAGACATAGGAAGAAGACAATCAAGGAGAGGGACCAGGAACAGATCCTTCCCTCAGAGCCCTCAGAAGGAATCAACCCTTGGTCTCAGACTTCCAGCCTCCAGAACCCTGGCAGAAAAAAATTTCTGTTGTTTAAGTCACCCAGTTTGTGGTACTTCAGCCTGACAACCCTAGCAAACGAATGCACCCACTAAATGAATGTATTTTTCATTTTGAATTCACTAAATGAATCAAATAAACAAATCCATCTATGAAGTGTGAGTTTTTCTATTTTGAAACTTCTGACTGAAAGTCTCTTACTAATCTGTACAACCATCCATGCAAGACAGGCAGTGTGGAAAGGACATGGGCTCTTGATCAGAGTCCAAGTCCCACCCCTGACTAGCAAGTCACTCCACTTCTAGACCTCAGTTTCACCACCTGGAAAGTGGGAGACACTCATCTGCCGATGCCACAGAATTGGGAAGCTCAAATGTTGCACGTGAAAGCACTCTGTAAAGAAAGGCGCTGTGCAAATGTTAACTATTAGGGCAAAATAATCCCAGCGTCAGTTGACACAATGGCTTAAAAACAATACTGTCAGCCAGGCTCACACCTGCAATCCCAGCACTTTGGGAGGCGGAGGCAGGAGGATTGCCTGAACCCAGGGGTTCGAGACCAGCCTGGGCAACATGGTGACACCTCGTTTCTATAATAAATAAATAAATTAGCCAGGCATGGTGGAATGCACCTGTGGTTCCAGCTACCTGGAAGATTAAGGTGAAAGGATCGCCTGAGCTCAGCAGGTCAAGGCTGCATTGGCTGTGAGCATGCCACTGCACTCCAGCCTGGGCGACAGAGTGAGGCTGCTACTCAAAAAAACACAAAAAAACTGTTATCCACACTTGGAGGCAGGAGTTCAAAAGAAAATCATCACGTGGCCAGGCTCGGTGGCTCAGCCTGTAATCCCAGCACTTTGGGAGGCCAAGGCAAGTGGATTGCCCGAGCCCGCGGGTTCAAGGCCAGCCCGGACAATTTGGCAAGACCTCGTCTCTACAATAAAATAAAAAATAGCCAGGCGTGGTAGCGTGCGTCTGTAGTTCCAGCTATTTGGAAGGCTGAGGCAGAAAGATCACTGGAGCCCAGAAGATTGACCCTGGGGTGGCCGTGAGCATGCATGCCACGGCACTTCAACTTGGGCAAAGGAGTGAAACTCCAACTAAAAAAAGAAAAAAAAAAGAAAATCATCACGCTGAGGCATTTCAGTATATATTCTCTCCATTTTTTTATATACCCTAAGGAGCTTTTTATTCCCCTCAAATCACTTCAAAACAGATAAAAGAGCAATACTATGAATTAACATATTAAAGTGAGGACTGAGGAGTTAATGAAACGCTATATTTGTGGACACCTAGCAGTCAAAAGCCTAGAGGTATCTGGCCCTGAGCTCATCCCTCGAGATACCAGATCTTACTCTGTGTTCACATCAAGACAGGCACCAACAGAGGTGGAATGGCCTGAACAAGCAAAATGAAGAAAGGGCCAGCTCAAAGGAGCAGAGGTCCTGCTTGCTTCTCTTCCTGACTGTTTTACGCAGCCCTGCTCTCGACTTTCTGTAGCTGGAAGAGGAGTTCAAAGGGATCAGAAGCAGCAGAAACAAGAGAGCAAGAAAAGGGCTTCTGAAACTAGGGCAGAGGAGCAGGTCGAGCGAGTGTAGGAAGGACGGGCATCATTTCAGCATCGACCAAGGGTCTGCTAGCACTGTCAAATACCCTGCCTCACCTAACCCACCCGACGGGAAAGACAGTCCAGTGACCCACAGGTAGCTGTCCTAGCGTGCAACTCAAAGATGTTCCCGATACTGACTAACACACTGCCAGGGTTCAGCCCTCCAAACAGCTCAGCCCTTGGGCCCCACAAGATCGGCTAGGACAAGAAGCCACCAGTCCACTCATCCAGTGCAGTGGCCTCCACCCTCAGGACCCTGTCTCCTTCCCAGGAAGCCCAGATCCCAAGCCGACTGGAAGTGTTTCCAAGGTTTCCAAGGTGATGAGACCGAAAACTGCAGCAACATTATTCATGGAAGTATCTGGAAGTCCAGCAAGAAAACACTGAGCTGAGCTGGGCTCTCTATTCAGAAAACCTCTCCTCTCCCTCATATTTCACCAATTATGATGAATTTGGGATCACAGATTCTTTCAAAATTGCAGAGCAGGTTAAATTAATCAGTCATTCACACTCCTCACTGAATTCCTCTGGTTTTCTCTTAATATCTGCTTTTCAAAAAAAAAAAATTTTTTTTATTTTAAAGATGTGGAGTACAGGCCGGGCACGGTGGCTCATGCCTATAATCCCAGCACTTTGGGAGGCCGAGGTGAGAGAATTGCCTGAGCCCACAGGTTCAAGACCAGCCTGGGTAACTTGGTGCGACCTCATCTCCACAATAAATCAAAAAAAAAAAAAAAAGTAGCCAGGTGTGGTGACACATGCCTGTAGTTCCAGCTACTTGGCAGGTTGAGGCAGAAGGGTCACCTGAGCCCAGCAGGTCGAGGCTGCGGTGGCTGTGAGCATGCCACTGCACTCCAGCCTGGGTGACAGAATGAGACTCCTACTCAAAAAAAAAAAAAAGATGTGGGGTACGATCCAGGGTTAGGTATACAAATGTTCATTATGTAGGTACCCTTGTTGATAAGGTGACTTAATACCCGCTTTTAAAAAATTCCCAGCTGCC
>CAUYQG010238656.1:0-16013 GCA_963574415.1 Tarsius wallacei | reverse complement strand
CCTCATTTCTACAATAAATCAAAAATTAGCCGGGCATGGTAGCGCGCATCTGTAGTTCCAGCTACTTGGAAGGCTGAGGCGGAAGGATTGCCGGAGCCCAGCAGGTCGAGGCTGCGGTGGCCGGGAGCGGCCACTGCACTCCAGTCTGGGTGACAGAGTGAGACTCCAACTCAAAAAAAACCAAACAAACATATTTTTAATAAATAAATTCCAGGAAATTTTTCATCCCCCCCTCGATGTGTGTCTCATTTTGTCTATAGAAACAAAGTTAAGCAAACAAAATTAAAGATATATATACAGAATGTCTCAGGCTTTAAGTACCGCTCTAAAGAATAAATTTCTTAAATCTCTTTTTAAAGAGATTGTTAAATGTCTTAAAATTTTCCTGATGAAATAGATTATATTTTCTGGGGACATGGAAGTATAGTCAGTTGGATGTGTGAGTCCCTTTGTGAGTGATTGTATGGACAATTCCGAGTGTGTTTCTGTATGTAAATGGGAGCGTGAGATGCTGACTGAGTAGGGACTTGAGAGCAAGTGACCAGGATTCTTCTGGTGAAGCCGCTGGCACAGCTGCTCTGCTTGAACCCTAGCGCTTTCTGGAGTGCAGAAGCTGAATACCATTTTCTAAAATCAGCAAGCTTTTTCTGGAAAGAACTGCTGGAGTGATTGCTGACCAAAACACCACAGTACTGGGTTGAACACTGGCAGCAAAGGCCATGGAGGGAGTGCAGCAAGGAAGCTTGAGGCAGAGTCCCAAGGAAACAGTGATGAGTAACTTCTCCAAACCTGGAATGGGCTCCAGAGCCTTGCCACCAGGTCTGGAAATCCAGATAATGTGTTAACTGCAGGAGAGGGACCTATGGACTCCATTGGTAACAGGAACAGCAGCCAGCAGTGAAACTGAGCAGACTCTCTAACGCCTGGGCAGAGAAATGCTCCAGGGTGACCTCTGTGGAGCAGAATTGCATCCTGAGACCAGGCACTATCTCTCTGTTGCATTGGTGCTGCTCTTTGTGATCTCAGAGAACAATGCCCCAAGTGCACAAGCCCTGTTGGGTAATACAGATGTGGAACCCCAGACAATCCATTCTCCACCCTGGACCAGCAGCTGGGCAAGAAAAACAGACACAGAACTGCCTGAGAATGTGGCTGGTGAGTGCCTAACTGGCTCCCCCTGTTGCCCCTAGCAACAAATGAAGGAGATTGGGCTGACAGGGCAGAGACAGAAGGCCCCATTCCCCTGATCACGCTGGATGTCTTGGAAGCTGTGACAAAGCTAGGAGACGATGAAGGAGGTGAGATCTGGGAGAGGATGTGTCAAATTATTTCAGCCCCCTTCCCTTGATGGCTACCAGTTGCAGGCAGCAGGGAGTGAAGATTCTAACATCTTAAGTTCCAACAGCAAATAGGGAACCTGTAGTAACAGCCTTGCCATTTCATAACCCACCACAAGAGAAAGTCCCTGCAAAAGACATACTAAAGTTGAGAAGGCTTTATGAACTTTAATTTTTTGAAGGGATGGATATTGGCTTGTTTGTTTGATTATCTCATTTGGCTGCTTTGTTGTTTGGTTGGTTTCCTCTGTTCTTTCCTTCTATTTCTCTTTCTTTGTTCTCTCTCTGTTTTTTTTTTTTTATGTTTTGTTTTTTTTCTACTTTTCTAACCTCTTTCTCTCTCTTCCTTTTCTTTTTGTTTTTTTTTCTCTCTTTCCCTCTTATACCATGTCTTGGGCTCAGGGTCTATACAAACTCTATGTACACTGTAAGTCATATTGTGCAGAGATGAAAAGTGCATCTCAGCTGGTCCAGTCATTAGTTAGCAAACATTATGACCTGCCAATAGGTTCAGAATCCTTGCAGCCCTCCCCACCCCCTCATAAGTGCTTAAAGTTATAAATAGACAGCATAATGCCCCACCCTCAAGTCCTACTTCATAATTAAACAAACCCCGAGGCCCAGCTCAAGGAAGGACAAAAGATAGAGCAAATATCAGAAGTGCCTGCTTCTGCATTTTCTACTGAGCAACAGAATAAAAGAGAAAAATAAGAGGCTGCTATAAATGAAGAAGAACAAACAGAAAACTGCTGGTAACCATCAGAGTCCCAGCAAAGAGTAAGTGCTAGAAAGAACAGCCACTTGGACACAAACAATAACTATCTCTCAGAATGACAGTCCCCAGAAGGTACTTATGGAGATCAGAGGATTGTTGGATACAAAGATAAAAAAATCAAGAAATGCAAGGGAGCTAGACAGACTCAAGAAGGCATACTTGGAAATAACAGAAATTAATAACTCCATTCAAGAAATAAATAACAAACTGACAAGCATGGAAAGTAGAATTGACCGAGCAGAAGAAATAATCTCAGAGCTGGAAGACCAAATATGGAATTAACATAATCTATTAATATATAGAAAAAAACTTAAGAAGAGAAAACATTCTTCAAGAGATATGTGATTTTATCAAGAAATCAAACCTACATCTGATTGGAGTACCTGAAATTGAAAAAGAAATGGAAAACACCTTGCAACAAATGTTCCAAGAGGTCATTCAAGAACATTTCCCACATTTTGACCAGAAAGATGACTATGCAAGCACAAGAGATCCAGAGAACCCCTGCAAGATATCTTATGAGAAGACCAACCTCTAGACACATAGCAATTTGCCCACATAAAGTAGACATAAAATACAAAATCCAAAAGCCAGCAAGGGAAAAAGTTCAAACTACCTACTGGGGAAGACCAATCAGAATTGCTGCAGACTTATCTGCAAGAAACACTACAACACAGAATGAATCAGATCCCAATCTTTAATGTTCTGAAAGACAAATAATTTCAACCAAGATTTTCCCACCCAGTCAAGCTAAACTTCATCAGTTATGGAGAATTAAAATCCTTCCCAGACACCCAATCCCTAAAAAAACATGCTCCTTCAAGACCAGAGCTCTACAGATGATGCTTAAAAAATATGCTGTGCTCAGAAGAAAAAAGAAACAAAAGAAAATCCATATACTTCACAATATCACAAACAAACACAGAAGCAACAGAACACACAGAATACCTACGAAAAGGAAAACACACACATATATGATCACAAAAGCTAAACAAAAACAAAACAGCCAAACAGGAGCATTGTATCAGGGACAAACTCTCACATTTCAATAATCAGTCTGATTGTGAATGGACTAAATGCACCACTGAAAAGAAATAGAGTGACAATCTTGATAAAAAATACATGAACTAATAATTTGCTGCCTTCAGAAAACTCATCTCACCACATGGAACACCCAGAGACTCAAAGTTAGAGGATGGAAAACAAATATTCAGGTGGATGCATCTCAAAAGAAAACAGGAGTCACAATCTTAATATCAGACAAGATAATCTTTAAGCTACTAAAAATTTTGAAAGATTCAAAAGGATACACATAATGATAAATGGTTTGATCCATCAACAAGAAATATCCATCCTAAACATCTAGGCAGCCAACTGCTTTTATAAAACAGTTACTAAGTAAACTAAAAAAGATATTGACTCTAACACTATCATAGCTGGGAACTTAAACACCCACTAACAACCTTAGATAGATCATCGAGGCAAAAAGTCAGCAAAGAGATCTGGAACCTCAACTTAATGCTTGATCAAATGGAGTTAGTTATACCTACAGAATACTCTACCCAACAAACACAGAATATACATTCTACTCATAACCACATGGAGTTCTCCAAGATCAACCACATCCTCAGTCATAACTCAAGCATAATCAAATGTCACAAGATTGAATTACTGCCATACACCTTCTCAGAACACAGTGAAATAAAAATAAATATCACTAACAACAAAATTCTCCAGAACCCACAAAAACATGAATACTAAACAGCATAGTGTTGAACAACTCCTAGGTCAACACAGAAATCAAAACAGAAATTAAAAGTTTCCCAGAAACAAATGAAAATAAAAAAACATCTTACCAAAACCTCTGGGATGCCATGAAATATATATTAAGGGGGAAATTTATATCTCTATGAACACACATCAAGAGAATAGAAAGTGAACAATTTGACAGCCTAAAAAATCATCTAAGGGAGGTAGAAAGGCAAGACCACCAAAACCTTAACTTCAGCAGAAGAATCTAGATCACCAAAGTAAAAGTCCAAATATGAGACATAGAAGACAAAAATACCATAGAAAAAATTAAAAAAAAAAAAGCTGATTCTTTGAAAGGAAAAACAAGATTGATGAACTCCTAGCCAGAATGACCAAGAAAAAACTCACATAAACATAATTAGAAATGCAAAAATTGAAGTCATAACTGACCCCAAAGAAGTACAAACATTTATCAGAAACTACTATGCACTCCTGTGTGGAAACAAACTCTATCATGTAAATGAAATGAAGGATTTTCTGACATCACACAACTTCCCAAGGTTAAGGCAAGAAGACATTGAGACTTACTAAATAGATCAATAACAACCCAAGAAATTGACTCTGTCATAAGAAAACAATCTACAAAAAAAACCAAACCAAAACAAACAAACAAACAAAAAAACCAACCTGGATTACATGGGTTTGCAGTGGAATTCTATCAAAACATACAAGGAGGAGCTGATACCAATCCTTTTGAAAGTATTATAGGTAATCAAGAAAGACAGAAATCTCCCCAACTCATTTTATGAAGCTGACATGACAATGATACCCAAACTGGGTAAAAATCAAAGAAAGAAAAAGAAATACAGGTCAATATCCCTGAAGAATATAGACGCAAAAATTCTCAACCATATTCTAGCAAATCAGATCCAACAACACATCCCAACAATCATCCACCATGACCAAGTAGGTTTCATCCCCAGAATGCAGGGCTGGTTCAACATCTGAAAGACCATAAATGTAATTAAATATATTATCAGATGTAAAAACTAGAACTGCATGGTTATATTATTACACACAGAAAAAGCTTTAGATAAAATCCAGCATCCATGATAAAAACCCTCAAACACCTAGGCATAGTGGGAACATACCTCAAAATAGTAAGAGCCACCTATGATAAACCCACAGCCAACAAAGTGTTAAATGAATAGAAATTGGAAGCATTTCCCCTGAAGTCTGGAACAAGATGAGTTTGCACACTCTCACCACTCCTGTACAACATAGTGTTGGAAGTCCTAGCTAGAGCAGTCAGAAAGGAGAAGGAAATTAGGGGTTAAAGAAAAGGAATAAGAAGGAAAAAAAGAAGACAAGGTATCCCTCTTTGCTGACAATATGATCCTATGTCTCGAAAATCCAAGGGAATCTGCCAAAAATCTCCTTGCACTAATAAACGATTTTGGCAAAGTCTCAGAGTATCAAATAAATGTGCAAAAGGCAGTCACATACTTATACACCAACAACAAGTAAACGGAGAATCAAATAAAAAACACAAACCCATTCACAATAGCCACAAAAAAGAAAGAAAGAAAGAAATATCTTGGCATCTTCTTAAAGAGAGGAGTGAAAGATCTTCACAACAAAAAGTACAAAACAGTGCTCAAAGAAGTCAAAGATGACACAAAAACAAATGGAAAAACATTACATGCTTATGGATTGGAAGAATCAACATTGTTAAGATTTCCATCCTACCAAAGGCAATCTACAGAGTCAACATTATACGCATTAAATTACCAGCATCATTCTTCTCAGAAATGAAAACAATATATGAATTCATTTGGAAACATAAATGACCATGAATAGCCAAAACAATCTTTAGAAAAAAACAAAGTGGGAGGGATCCCACTTCCAGACTTTTAAAATAATGATACAATAATCAAAACAACCTGGTATTGGTACAAGAACAGGAAAGGCAGGTAGACAAATGGAACAGGATAAAAGTTCTGGAAGCAAAATTTCAATTTCTCAACCAACTCGTCTTCAACAAAGCCTCCAAAAACTACCATAGGTGAGAGGAGTACCTATTCAGTAAATGGTTCTGGGAAAACTGGCTGACCACATGCAGAAGAATGAAATGGGACCCTTAAGTGTCGCCATACACAAAAATCAACTCTAAATGGATCAAAGACCTAAATGCAAAACCCCAAACTATAAGACTCCTAGAAAATGCTGGAGATACCCTTATGGAAACAGAAATAGGCAACCAATTCCTGATCAAAACCCCAGATGCCATTGCCATAAGAGACAAGCTAGATAAGTGGTATCTCATCAAACTGAAAAGCTTCTGCAAAGCAAAATAAGCCATCAAGAGAGCAGGGAAAAAGGTCACAGAATGGGAAAAATATTTGCCAACTGCATATTAACAAAGGTCTAACTTCCAAATTCTACAAGGAACTCAAACACGCCAAAAGGAAAAAAAAAAACCCCATTAAAAAGTGGGCAAAAGACATGAATAGGCACTTCTCAAAAGAAAACATACAAGCAGCTAACAGACAGATGAAAAAATGCTCAGCCTCACTAATTATCAGAGAAATACACATCAAAACCACATGGAGATACCACTTACCTTCAGTAAGACTGTCATCATTAATAAAACAAAAAACATCAGATGCTAATGAGAATGCAGAGAAAAGGGAACATTTAAAAACTGTTGGTGGGAATGCAAACTAGTTCAACCTCTATGGAAAACAGTGTGTAATTCCTAAAAAAACTAGAAATTGACCTTCCAGCAACTCCCGTTCTAGGATTATGCCTAAATTGATTTAAATCTCTCTACTTAAAAGACACCTGCACAAACATGTTTATTGCAGCACTATTTACAATAGCACAAACATGGAACCAACCAACCTTGTTGCTTATGAAAACTGCACTTGGTAAAAAAAAGTGTGGTACATAGACACAATGGAATATTACAGAGATATAAAGAAGAACAAAATTATGGACTTTGTAGCAATGTGGATGCACTTAGAGTCTGTAATACTCAGTGAATTATCACAGAAAAAAAGAACTGAGTACTACATGTTTTCACTCATAAGTGGGCCCTGAGCATTTACCATAATACTCTAAGAAAGGGATTATAGGAAGGTGATTCTCTCTCTCTCTCTCTCTCTCTCTCTCTCTCTTACTTTCTAAATAAACTATATTTTTAATCTTAAAAAAAAGAGATTGGCAGTAGCCTGAAACTTCTAGGGAAGAAGAGGGGCACATAACATTAATAAGGGTACCTGCTCTCAAATGGGGCAAATTGGGGACCAAAGGGAGGCCCAAACTTTACCTGTACAATGACCACTTGTATACGTAATCCTTACTTATACCCCACATCTTTAAAATAGAATCAATTTTTTTTAAAAATAAATAGATTATAGAATTTTAGCTAACCCTGTAGCCCTGTGCAGTCTATCCTTTTATTTTCTAACCTCACACCACAAGAAAGATCATCATTCTGCCTACAACTGATGGAAGGTTAAACAGATGAAGATAAAGATATATTGAATATATGAAGTCCACATTCATGTTTAGGATGCATCTTCACATTAAAATCATGTAATTTTTAAATAGAGAAAGCTAATTTTCATGGCAGAATACAGACACCTCTTAAATTATACAATGACTGAATGCTATCT
Organism: Tarsius wallacei; assembly: GCA_963574415.1. Taxonomy (NCBI): domain Eukaryota; kingdom Metazoa; phylum Chordata; class Mammalia; order Primates; family Tarsiidae; genus Tarsius; species Tarsius wallacei. The sequence continues at coordinate 8,469 of CAUYQG010238656.1, read as the reverse complement.
TTATCTATTCATGCATACACATACATGATATAAATATACTTATATATATTTAGGTGGAACCATATATAAAATTATTTGTGCAATTACATATAATATATAAATTGATTTTTTTAATTCCAGATATTGAAAAGAAAGAGCATTTAAGTTATAATTGTAGTGATGCAATGACCACATTAGAGACAGATCCGGTACACTTTTTCTGCTACTTTGAATAAGTTATTTAATTTATTAGATGTCTATAAATATTTGCAAATATGTATAAAATGTTAATAATAATCTCTATTTTCACATTTTAAAAAATGGTAAGGCTAAATAATATTTTAAGATACTAGGTACATATTTAACTAATATTGGAAATGTCTGTTAATATTTTGAGGACTGTCTTGTGAATATAATACTTTTAATTAAATTATTCTATAGGGTACTTTATTTCAAAGAAAATAGACATATGTATAAATAAATATATGTATGTTCATATGTATATTTCCTTATGTAAATCAGTGCCTTGAAGTTTTCTGTTCTATTCTTGAAAAGTTAATTATTCTCTGATGACTTGGAAAAATATCATAGCTAGAAAATATACCAGAAAAACAGTTTTGTGAATACTCTCTCTCTCTTTTTTAAATAAGTGGTCCAAGGTACACCTTAAGTTGTTCTGATGCATAACTTATGGAATTAACATTTTGACATACCAACTGCTCTTTGACAAAAGGTATGGTTTTACAATTTCACTAAATTGATACAGTAAAAACCATTAGACCAGTGGGAGTTTGTGAAATGTGATACAGAAATTAAAGTAAAATAATTACCTCAATAATAATATGTTTTCATTTTTTCTATCATCCAAACTTCTTGTAGATAAATCAAATAGATAATTTTGAAATTTAAATGGTATTTGCATTGTAGTACATTTGTATCGGCATTTGATCAGGAATCCATATAAACAAGTTTATATTTCAGAAAGAACAGAGAAAATATGTATAACATTTATGCAGATATGAGATTATATTCTCATGATTTCACTTATCAGTTTCTCTAATTAATGTTTTGCTTATTAAATTATTATTTTTCAGTTATAGTTACAGAGATTGTTTATATATGTCCGCAACTAATAAATGTTTCTCATTTCACTATACTAATTTTTAAACAAATTTGTCACAAAATAATCACTGATATTAAGTTGAATTAAACATAGAGTGTTATGTTTTGGAAGAGTGAATGAAACTTATACCTAAACTTACTCTCACTTTGACAGTGAGAATTGGAGGGAGGATCACCATTTTCTTCACTTATAATGGAATGCAGAACTTACAATTTTAGGAACCAGAAGTGATTGTGGCCCAAATGCCTGGCAGTGTAAACTTCAGGACCCATATACTGATAATCCCTCATGGTAAGGAAAGGAAAGATGAGAGAGGTAACACGCATGTTTAAGCAACAGAAACAGATCCAATGTGTTCCTTTTAGGTTCATACTGGAATATGACATACTACCTCCTATAGATTCTCATTCATTCATGAACAAAACTGAAACTTTTCATTGATAGTCACTTGTAGATTAGCTATGGTGAACTTTTCAGACAGTGTATTTTGCATAAAATGTTTGCAAATCTTCATAGCAAAAGCAAACATGTTGATTGTGAAAATTGGGGTAATAAGAGATTATTTTATAAAGGGACACAACCCCAAAACGGAATTTATTTATAAAAAATAATGTATTTATTTTCACATGTTCAAACTTCAGTCACTTTAAATTACTCTTTGTTTGACACAATACCCCTATCGAGATGCTTTTTCCACTGCTCAAAACAGTTTTTGAATGTATCAATTTTGATGCCTTTTAGCATTCCTGCCACCTTTTTTGTTTTCTCTCTTCCACATCAGCAACACATTTCCCTTTGAAGACTTTTTTCATTAGGGGAAAAAAAAGTTGCTTGAGGCAAAATCAGGTGACAATTAGTGTGGGGCATGAGGGTCATGCTGTTTTTGGTCAAAAACTGCCGACCACTCATGGAGGTGTGACCCCATATAAAACACCCATCATAAAATGAGTGAATGTTTTGAAAGAATCTCCAAAAAGCATTCACTGAAGAAAACTTTGTGAGGCAGCCTCTCACAATGATGCTAGATCCTACCCAGATGCCGATGGGTTCCTAGAAAACTTACCTAGCAAGGGAAGCCTGTACTACATGAGGCCCACCCTCAAAAAATAATGCCAGTATTTTGGGGCCCCCCCTATATAATGTAGCTGTGTACACTTATTATCTATAATAATTATCTACAATTTTAGTAGCTGTAGATCAAACTATACCATTATGAGATATGATAAGCCTTTCTACATTAGATATTTAAAGCAAGCCTTATTTGGAAAATGGAATGTTAAAAAAGGTAAATAATTTATTTTTAATATAAAGTTTGTTAGTCATGTGTATTTACATTAAATATAATATTATTGCAAATTCCTTGTTACATTCATTGATCATTAGTTTTGCAATTTTAGTGTTATCGATATTTTGGAGGGTTGGAACATAAACAACAATTAAAAACTATATCAATGTACGTACAAGAGGGGGCCGCCCCCAGAAAGTATTTATTTTTTTAAAAAAGGTGTATTCTTACATGTTTAAACTTCAGTCACTTTCAAAGTACTCTGTTTGATGCAATATACGTATCAAGATACTTTTTCCACTGCTCAAAATAGTTTTTGAACTTGCCAGTTGGATGCCTTTTAGTCCTTCTGCCATTTTTTGCTTCACCACTTCCACATAAGCAAAACGTTTTCCTTTGAGGACTTATTTCATCTGGGTAAACAAAAAAAGTTGCCCAGGGTGAGATTGGGTGAATAGGGAGGGTGGGGCACAAGGGTCAGGCCATTTTTTTTTGTCCAAACCTGCTGAATACTCAACATAGTAGGGGCAAGTCCATTGTCATGGTGGAAAAAAGTTACCTATTTGCCACTACTATGGATACTTCTTCCACAAATCATCTCTCATAATGCTAGCTGATACACTAATGTTGATGGTTTCCTAGAACACTTACCTAGTGGGGGAAGCTGTACTACAAGAGGCCCACCCTAGGAAAGATAAGTTCTGGGTGTTTCTGGGGGGGCATTCCTTATATTTATTGCAACCTTTGTAAGGTGATATAGATTATTTGTTTATAAATTATTTGCCTCGATTATATCTTCTGCTTACTTATAGAAAGCATGTCTTCCTCCTATGTAAATTAGCTTAATCACAAACAAGGATAATTATTGAAAATTATGAGGAGGGATGGGTTGGGGAAATACTAGTAGTTTAACTAAAATGATACAAGGGAAAATGTTAATAGAAATCACTCCAGCACTCAGCTTTCATGCCACGTTATTAAACTAAAAGAGTTGGTTTCATTTTATTTAAGCCTTGATGATAAGGCATCAGGAATTAGGTAAGAACAATGAAACAGTAATATATCCTATCTAGAATGATAGTGATTTATACTCTAATTTATGACTTGCACTTTACTTGTTAAATATTTTATTTATTTTTAATCATTGTTAAGTGAAACACTAAAACCAAAACAAAGATATTCTCATTCACTAAATATCTCATTTTCATATATTACAAATTAAAAAGCATTAATAGCCAAGCTCGGTGGCTCAGTCTGTAATCCCGTGCCTTGGGAGGCTAAGGTGAATGGATTGCCTGAGCCCGCGGGTTCAAGACCCACCTGGGCAACTTGGTGAGACCTCATCTCTACAATAAATCAAAAATTAGCCAGGCGTGGTAGCGCGCACCTGTAGTTCCAGCTACTTGGAAGGCTGAGGCTGAAGGATCACCGGAGCCCAGCAGGTCGAGGCTGCGGTGGCCAGGAACAGCCACTGCACTCCAGTCTGGGTGACAGAGTGAGACTCCAACTCAAAAAAAAAAAAAAAAAGCATTGATAATATTAATAAACACTTGTGAGACTGAAGTTTGGCTGTCATAGGCATTTTCAACCACATTCTGGCAGATTCAGTTTTCTAATTATTTCATAGCTTTGCATAGAAAAGAGCTTACTTATGAATTTTTTAAGTAGACCAAATTAGTATGCTTATTCTAACAAAATCATGTTAAATGAAGAAATAAAAATCAAAGCCAAGTCGAAATGTGGTATTTGTACTTCTTAAAATAAATTCCATTGTCTTATCAAATAAACCATGTTGTTACATAATATTTTTTAAAATAATGGCATGCATTCTGAAGAGCAGGCATTTATTCTGAGCAGCTCAGAACTATCTTTGATGTAGTTATAAGCTAAAGGCCATGATGAAAAAAAATGTGGTAACTTACCCTATGTAACTTCTAGGCAGGGGAGATTCAAATGATAAATTATTCAAAAGAATTAAAGAAGACACAGCAGGATTCTCATTGCTTATTAAGGGTGAATCATTTCAAACAGTTAGTTGTATACCAATAGGTTCTTTCTTCTTCTTAAGCTTTATTTCACCAAGAGCATGAAAGTGAAAAATGTTTAAACTGTTCATAATTTTCCAGAAAAGAAAATCATATTTCCCAATTAATAGTTCCTCCCCCATATTATACTGAAAATTACAAGTTATACTGATTAACTTGTAATTTTGTTATCATGATAAATTATTAAGCAGCTGACACAAAGAAAGAGACACAATGATCAATTTATTTCTGCTACTTCTGTGAGGGACATTTACTAGAAGATGTATGATATGCATGGTAAAATGTGCTATTTAACAGCAATATTGGTTCATTTCATAGTATTAAAGAAAACATCGTCTGGGGCAACTGAGGAGGAACCTAGAAAATATATGCAGACCAGGTTGTCTTTTCTGCAGGCAGTGAATACGACTGGCTACCAGAAAGCCTTAGAAGTGGGGACTTTGGTGTGCAATAAAGATCTAACAACTGAATTCTCAGAAAAAGAAAGGCACTGTAGATATTTTAAGCTCTACTCTGCTTCTCTCAATTTCCATGGCGCCAATTCATTAGGATTGATTTCAAGTCACCCACATGACGTCACTGATCACCAAATTGGGAAAAGATGCTCAGTTAGCCCTCACAAACCGAATGAGCCAGCATACCTCTGGTTATCTTCCACTTGCTGTATAGTTCTAATGTGAGAGAGGGATTGAATGTGATCTGTCGGGTTCCAAAGGAAACTAGACTCAATAAGGGAAAAGTAACTAAAGGAAGTTTACCACCTCAGAGGGCAGACCTCATCCACTGATGGAGGGAAATTTGTGTATCAAAATTTCAATACCTTGACTATCAACTTAGAAGTAATTTTTAGGCATGTGCTGTTAACTGTCTGATAGGTTTATGTAGAGGAATTTACCTTCAGGTGCTTTCAATGGTACTTGCTTCAAAGTCACACTGTTTTGTTTTTCTTTATCAATGTATGCTGGGATCTCTTCCTACATGGGCAGCTTGCACACTAAATTTTGTCTTAGTGTCTGACATAACTCAAAATAAGCCCTTTTCATTTCCATTTTTCATACTGAATCATCTTAATTGTCATCTTTCCTATCAGTGGTCTAATTCTGGTACTCTCTTTCAAGAATATCACCACTTACTGGATGCCTGAACTGAAATTGCTATGACTGCTTCCAAATAATATGTCTCTAGAGGACAAGGAAAAGATAAAATAAAGTGCTTCTCTCCTACACTCCCTGCAGCATTAGCTTTCTTCAAATTTTTGCTATTTTAGGTCTTGAGTAGCATTGGCTACATTTTCTCATAGCAGTTCAACATTTCTTTTTAAATTTTATTTTGTTTTTAAACATCAGGGTTTCTTAGTCTCAACATTGTTGCTGCTTTCCACAGGATAATTCTTTGCTGTAGGAGGTTATCCTGTTCATTGTGCATTGAGAATTTAAAGCACCTGCCCTGGTCTCTACCAACTACATGTCAGTAGCATCCCCATTTCTAGCTGGCAATCATACAAATCTCCAGACATTGTCTTATTTTTTTTATTTTTTTCTATTTTGATTCAGGGAGTACATGTCCAGTTTTGTTGCATAGGAATTTTGCATGATGGTGAGGCTTGAGCTTCTGTTGAACTTGTCACTCAGGTGGTGGACATGGTACCAATGAGTTGTTTTCAACCCTTTTCCTTTCCTGTCTTCCCACTTTAAGAGGGCCCCAGTGTTTGTTGTTTTCTTCCTTGTGAGCTTCTGTATACAATGGTTAGCTCCCACTTATTCAGGAGAACATGTGGTATTCAGTTTTATGTTTCTGTGATAATTCCCTTAGGATAATTATCTCTATGTGCATCTATATTGTTGCAAAGGACACAATTTTAATATTTTTATTGCTGCATAGTATTTTGTAATGTATATGTACTACATTTTTCTTATCCATTCCACTATTGACGGCCACCTAGGTTGGTTCCATGTTTTTGCTATTGCAGATAGTGCTAAAATAAACATGCATGTGCAGATGCCTTTTTGGTAGGGATTTGTGCTCCATGGATATATTCCCAGTAGTGGGATTGCTGGGTCTAGCAATAAGTCTATTTTAATCTTTTTTTGAGAAATCTCCAAACTGCTTTCCACAGGGTTTTAAGTAACTTGCATTTCCACCAACAGTGTAGCAGTGTTACTTTTTCTCTGCATCTTTACCAGCATCTCTTATTTTATTTTATTTTATTTTTTTACTTTTTCAGAAAAACCTTCCTGACTGGTCTAAGATGGTATCTCATTGTGGTTATTATTTGCATTTCTCTGATGAATAGTGATAGTGAACATTTTTTCCTTTTTTTTTTTTTTTGGTTGCCTGTATGTCTTCCTTTGAAAAGTATCTGTTCATAACTTTAGTCCAATTTTTAATGGGGTTTTCGTTTTCCTCCTATTGATTCATCTGAGTTTTTGTAGATTCTGGGTATTACACCTTGTTTGATGCATAGTTTGCAAGTATTTTTTTCCCATTCTGTAGGTTGAATGTTAACTTGGTTAAGGGTTATGTCAGCTGTTCAAAAGTTTCTGAGTTTGATTAGGTTCCACTTGTCAATTTTTGTTTTGGTTACATTTGCTTTTGAGGTCTTGGTCATAAATTCATTCCCTAGGCCCATGTCCAGAAGATCGTTTCCTGTGCTTTCTTCTAGAATTTTTGTAGCTCCAGATCTTACATTTAAGTCATTAATCCTTCTTGAGTTATTTTTTGTATATGATGAGAGAAGGGGATCCAGCTTCATTATTCTGCATATGTTCAGTCAATTTTATGAGTACCATTTGCTAAATACGGTGTCCTTACCCCAGAGTATGTTTTTGTCAGCTTTGTGTAAAGTGAAAGGTTGTATGCCAACAGTTTTCTTTCTTGGATTTTCAATTCTGTTCTATCCTTTGTGTCTGTCTTTGTACCAGAACCATGCTGTTTAGGTTACTGTTGCTCTGTAGGTAGTGATGTTTAAAATCTGGTAATGTGATGCCTCCAGCTTTTTTTCTTTTTCCTTAGGATTGCTTTGGCTATTAAGATTATTTTTGCTTCCATATGAATGTAAGTATTATCTTTTCTGGAGTTGTGAAAAATGATGCTAGTAATTTGAAAAAGATTGCATTGAGTCTGTAATGTTTTGGGTAGTATGGACACCTTGGTGATATTGATTCTTCTGATCCATGTGTATAAAATGTTTTTCTGATTTGTTTGCAGTGTCTTTGATTTCTTTTTTTTAACTTTTAATTTTAAAGATGTGGGATACAATCAGGGTTTGGTATATAAATGATCATTATGCAGGTACCCTTGTTGCTGAGGTGTGTCCTCACCTTCCCCAGAGAGATTTCCACTACTGCCAATCCCACCTCCCTGCCTCCCCACACCCTGGCAGTTTCCCACTACTGCTAATCCTTTTCTTATAGTATTATGATAGTTGTTCAAGGTCCGCTTATGAGTGAGAACATGTGATACTCAGTTCTTTGTTTCTGTGAAAGATCACTCAGTATTATAGATTCTAAGTCCATCCAGGTTGCTGTGAAATTCATGATTTTGTTCTTTATGACTGCATAATATTCCATTGTGTATATGTACCACTTTTTTTTTATCCAGTCCTCTGGCAAAATCTCAGGATATAAAATCAATGAGAAAAAGATAGTCACATTTCTATACACCAATAATAAACAAACAGAAAGCCAAATAAAAACCAAATCCCATTTGCAATAGCCAGAAAAAAGATTAAGTACATTGGCATCTTCCTAACCAGAGACTTAAAAGACCTTTACAGTGAAAACCACAAAACACTGCTCAAAGAAATCAAAGATGACACAAACAAATGGAAAAATATTCCATGCTCATGGACTGGAACAATCAACATTGTTAAGATGTCCATCTTACCCAAGGCAATCTACAGATTTAATGCAATACCCATTAAATTACCAGCAACATTCTTCTCAGACCTGGAAACAACAATACAAGAATTAATATGGAAACATAACGACAACAAATCACCAAAACAATCCTCAGCAAACAAACCAACGAATTTTAAA